>CAWVNZ010002075.1:0-92130 GCA_963930735.1 Dioctria linearis
ACAGTATAAAATTATTTTTTGAATAATTTACTATAGAAAAGGCAATCCCTGGCGTAATTAAAATTTGAGACAGTAAAAAATTAATTTTTGAATAATTTACTATAGAAAAGGCAATCCTGGCGTAATTAAAATTTGAGACAGTAAAAAATGAATTTTTGAATAATTTACTATAGAAAAGGCAATCCCTGGCGTAATTAAAATTTGAGACAGTAAAAAATGAATTTTTGAATAATTTACTATAGAAAAGGCAATCTCTGGCGTAATTATAATTTGCGACAGTAAAAATTATTTTTTGAATAATTTACTATAGAAAAGGCAATCCCTGGCGTAATTAAAATTTGAGACAGTAAAAAATGAGTTTTTGAATAATTTACTATAGAAAAGGCAATCCCTGGCGTAATTAAAATTTGCAACAGTATAAAATTATTTTTTGAATAATTTACTATAGAAAAGGCAATCCCTGGCGTAATTAAAATTTGCGACAGTATAAAATTATTTTTTGAATAATTTACTATAGAACAGGCAATCAATGGCGTAATTAAAATTTGCGACACTAAACAATTATTTTTTGAATAATTTACTATAGAAAAGTCAATCCCTGGCGTAATTAAAATTTGCGACAGTATAAAATGAGTTTTTGAATAATTTACTATAGAAAAGGCAATCCCTGGCGTAATTAAAATTTGCGACAGTATAAAATGAATTTTTGAATAATTTACTATAGAAAAGGCAATCCCTGGCGTAATTAAAATTTGCGACAGTATAAAACGAATTTTTGAATAGTTTACTATAGAAAAGGCAATCCCTGGCGTAATTAAAATTTGCGACAGTAAAAAATAATTTTTTGCAAAATTTACTATAGAAAAGGCAATCCCTGGCGTAATTAAAACTTGCGACAGAAAAAATAATTTTTTGAATAATTTACTATAGAAAAGGCAATCCCTGCCGTAATTAAAATTTGAGACAGTAAAAAATGAACTTTTGAATAATTTACTATAGAAAAGGCAATCCCTGGCGTAATTATAATTTGCGACAGTAAAAATTATTTTTGAATAATTTACTATAGAAAAGGCAATCCCTGGCGTAATTAAAATTTGAGACAGTAAAAAATGAATTTTTGAATAATTTACTATAGAAAAGGCAATCCCTGGCGCAATTAAAATTTGCGACAGTATAAAATTATTTTTTGAATAATTTACTATAGAAATGGCAATCCCTGGCGTAATTAAAATTTGCGACAGTATAAAATTATTTTTTGAATAATTTACTATAGAAAAGGCAATCCCTGGCGTAATTAAAATTTGCGACACTAAACAATTATTTTTTGAATAATTTACTATAGAAAAGGCAATCCCTGGCGTAATTAAAATTTGCGACAGTATAAAATGAATTTTTGAATAATTTACTATAGAAAAGGCAATCCCTGGCGTAATTAAAATTTGCGACAGTATAAAATGAATTATTGAATAATTTACTATAGAAAAGGCAATCCCTGGCGTAATTAAAATTAGCGACAATATAAAACGAATTTTTGAATAATTTACTATAGAAAAGGCAATCCCTGGCGTAATTAAAATTTGCGACAGTAAAAAATTATTTTTTGAATAATTTACTATAGAAAAGGCAATCCCTGGCGTAGTTAAAATTTGCGACAGTAAAAAATTATTTTTTGAATAATTTACTATAGAAAAGGCAATCCCTGGCGCACTAAAATTTGCGACAGTAAAAAATTATTTTTTGAATAATTTACTATAGAAAAGGCAATCCTGGCGTAATTAAAATTTGCGACAGTAGAAAATTATTTTTTGAATAATTTACTATAGAAAAGGCAATCCCTGGCGCATTTACAATTTGCGACAGTAGAAAATTATTTTTTGAATAATTTACTATAGAAAAGGCAATCCCTGGCGTAATTAAAATTTGCGACAGTTGAAAATTATTTTTTGAATAATTTACTATAGAAAAGGCAATCCCTGGCGTAATTAAAATTTGCGACAGTAAAAAATTATTTTTTGAATAATTTACTATAGAAAAGGCAATCCCTGGCGGATTTGAAATTTGCGACAGTAAAAAATTATTTTTTGAATAATTTACTATAGAAAAGGCAATCCCTGGCGCAATTAAAATTTGCGATAGTAAAAAATTATTTTTTGCAAAATTTACTGTAGAAAAGGCAATCCCTGGCGGATTTGAAATTTGCGACAGTAAAAAATTATTTTTTGAATAATTTACTATAGAAAAGGCAATCCCTGGCGTATTTAAAATTTGCGACAGTAAGAAATTATTTTTTGAATAATTTACTATAGAAAAGGCAATCCCTGGCGTAGTTAAAATTTGCGACAGTATAAAATTATTTTTTGAATAATTTACTATAGAAAAGGCAATACTTGGCGTAATTAAAATTTGCGACAGTTGAAAATTATTTTTTGAATAATTTACTATAGAAAAGGCAATCCCTGGCGCACTTAAAATTTGCGACAGTAGAAAATTATTTTTTGAATAATTTACTATAGAAAAGGCAATCCCTGGCGTAATTAAAATTTGCGACAGTAAAAAATTATTTTTTGAATAATTTACTATAGAAAAGGCAATCCCTGGCGCAGTTAAAATTTGCGATAGTAAAAAATTATTTTTTGCAAAATTTACTGTAGAAAAGGCAATCCCTGGCGGATTTGAAATTTGCGACAGTAAAAAATTATTTTTTGAATAATTTACTATAGAAAAGGCAATCCCTGGCGTATTTAAAATTTGCGACAGTAAGAAATTATTTTTTGAATAATTTACTATAGAAAAGGCAATCCCTGGCGTAATTAAAATTTGCGACAGTAGAAAATTATTTTTTGAATAATTTACTATAGAAAAGGCAATCCCTGGCGCAATAAAATTTGCGACAGTAAAAAATTATTTTTTGAATAATTTACTATAGAAAAGGCAATCCCTGGCGTAATTAAAATTTGCGACAGTAGAAAATTATTTTTTGAACAATTTACTATAGAAAAGGCAATCCCTGGCGTAATTAAAATTTGCGACAGTAGAAAATTATTTTTTGAATAATTTACTATAGAAAAGGCAATCCCTGGCGTAATTAAAATTTGCGACAGTTGAAAATTATTTTTTGAATAATTTACTATAGAAAAGGCAATCCCTGGCGTAATTAAAATTTGCGACAGTAAAAAATTATTTTTTGAATAATTTACTATAGAAAAGGCAATCCCTGGCGGATTTGAAATTTGCGACAGTAAAAAATTATTTTTTGAATAATTTACTATAGAAAAGGATATCCCTGGCGCAATTAAAATTTGCGATAGTAAAAAATTATTTTTTGCAAAATTTACTATAGTAAAGGCAATCCCTGGCGGATTTGAAATTTGCGACAGTAAAAAATTATTTTTTGAATAATTTACTATAGAAAAGGCAATCCCTGGCGCAATTAAAATTTGCGATAGTAAAAAATTATTTTTTGCAAAATTTACTGTAGAAAAGGCAATCCCTGGCGGATTTGAAATTTGCGACAGTAAAAAATTATTTTTTGAATATTTTACTATAGAAAAGGCAATCCCTGGCGTATTTAAAATTTGCGACAGTAAGAAATTATTTTTTGAATAATTTACTATAGAAAAGGCAATCCCTGGCGTAGTTAAAATTTGCGACAGTAAAAAATTATTTTTTGAATAATTTACTATAGAAAAGGCAATCCTGGCGTAATTAAAATTTGCGACAGTAGAAAATTATTTTTTGAATAATTTACTATAGAAAAGGCAATCCCTGGCGTAATTAAAATTTGCGACAGTAGAAAATTATTTTTTGAAAAATTTACTATAGAAAAGGCAATCCCTGGCGTAATTAAAATTTGCGACAGTAGAAAATTATTTTTTGAACAATTTACTATAGAAAAGGCAATCCCTGGCGTAATTAAAATTTGCGACAGTAGAAAATTATTTTTTGAATAATTTACTATAGAAAAGGCAATCCCTGGCGTAATTAAAATTTGCGACAGTTGAAAATTATTTTTTGAATAATTTACTATAGAAAAGGCAATCCCTGGCGTAATTAAAATTTGCGACAGTAAAAAATTATTTTTTGAATAATTTACTATAGAAAAGGCAATCCCTGGCGGATTTGAAATTTGCGACAGTAAAAAATTATTTTTTGAATAATTTACTATAGAAAAGGCAATCCCTGGCGCAATTAAAATTTGCGATAGTAAAAAATTATTTTTTGAATAATTTCCTATAGAAAAGGCAATCCCTGGCGTAATTAAAATTTGCGACAGTAGAAAATTATTTTTTGAAAAATTTACTATAGAAAAGGCAATCCCTGGCGTAATTAAAAATTGCGACAGTTGAAAATTATTTTTTGAATAATTTACTATAGAAAAGGCAATCCCTGGCGTAATTAAAATTTGCGACAGTAAAAAATTATTTTTTGAATAATTTACTATAGAAAAGGCAATCCCTGGCGTAATTCAAATTTGCGACAGTATAAAATTATTTTTTGAATAATTTACTATAGAAGAGGCAATCCCTGGCGCAATTAAAATTTGCGACAGTATAAAATTATCTTTTGAATAATTTTCTATAGAAAAGGCAATCCCTGGCGTATTTAAAATTTGCGACAGCAAAAAATTATTTTTTGAATAATTTACTATAGAAAAGGCAATCCCTGGCGCAATTAAAATTTGCGATAGTAAAAAATTATTTTTTGCAAAATTTACTGTAGAAAAGGCAATCCCTGGCGGATTTGAAATTTGCGACAGCAAAAAATTATTTTTTGAATAATTTACTATAGAAAAGGCAATCCCTGGCGCAATTAAAATTTGCGACAGTAAAAAATTATTTTTTGAATAATTTACTATAGAAAAGGCAATCCCTGGCGTAATTAAAATTTGCGACAGTAGAAAATTATTTTTTGAATAATTTACTATAGAAA
Organism: Dioctria linearis; assembly: GCA_963930735.1. Lineage (NCBI taxonomy): Eukaryota > Metazoa > Arthropoda > Insecta > Diptera > Asilidae > Dioctria > Dioctria linearis. The sequence goes on from CAWVNZ010002075.1 coordinate 4,930, forward strand.
AGGCAATCCCTGGCGTAATTAAAATTTGCGACAGTAAAAAGTTATTTTTTGAATAATTTACTATAGAAAAGGCAATCCCTGGCGCAATTAAAATTTGCGACAGTAGAAAATTATTTTTTGCAAAATTTACTATAGAAAAGGCAATCCTTGGCGTAATTAAAATTTGCGACAGTAGAAAATTCTTTTTTGAATAATTTACTATAGAAAAGGCAGTCCCTGGCGTAATTAAAATTTGCGACAGTTGAAAATTATTTTTTGAATAATTTACTATAGAAAAGGCAATCCCTGGCGCAATTAAAATTTGCGACAGTAGAAAATTATTTTTTGCAAAATTTACTATAGAAAAGGCAATCCCTGGCGTAATTAAAATTTGCGACAGTAGAAAATTATTTTTTGAATAATTTACTATAGAAAAGGCAGTCCCTGGCGTAATTAAAATTTGCGACAGTTGAAAATTATTTTTTGAATAATTTACTATAGAAAAGGCAATCCCTGGCGTAATTAAAATTTGCGACAGTAAAAAATTATTTTTTGAATAATTTACTATAGAAAAGGCAATCCCTGGCGTAATTAAAATTTGTGACAGTAGAAAATTATTTTTTGAATAATTTACTATAGAAAAGGCAATCCCTGGCGTAATTAAAATTTGCGACAGTAAAAAATTATTTTTTGAATAATTTACTATAGAAAAGGCAATCCTGGCGTAATTAAAATTTGCGACAGTAGAAAATTATTTTTTGAATAATTTACTATAGAAAAGGCAATCCCTGGCGTAATTAAAATTTGCGACAGTAAAAAATTATTTTTTGAATAATTTACTATAGAAAAGGCAATCCCTGGCGGATTTGAAATTTGCGACAGTAAAAAATTATTTTTTGAATAATTTACTATAGAAAAGGCAATCCCTGGCGCAATTAAAATTTGCGATAGTAAAAAATTATTTTTTGCAAAATTTACTGTAGAAAAGGCAATCCCTGGCGGATTTGAAATTTGCGACAGTAAAAAATTATTTTTGAATAATTTACTATAGAAAAGGCAATCCCTGGCGTATTTAAAATTTGCGACAGTAAGAAATTATTTTTTGAATAATTTACTATAGAAAAGGCAATCCCTGGCGTAGTTAAAATTTGCGACAGTAAAAAATTATTTTTTGAATAATTTACTATAGAAAAGGCAATCCCTGGCGCACTAAAATTTGCGACAGTAAAAAATTGTTTTTTGAATAATTTACTATAGAAAAGGCAATCCTGGCGTAATTAAAATTTGCGACAGTAGAAAATTATTTTTTGAATAATTTACTATAGAAAAGGCAATCCCTGGCGCATTTACAATTTGCGACAGTAGAAAATTATTTTTTGAATAATTTACTATAGAAAAGGCAATCCCTGGCGTAATTAAAATTTGCGACAGTTGAAAATGATTTTTTGAATAATTTACTATAGAAAAGGCAATCCCTGGCGTAATTAAAATTTGCGACAGTAAAAAATTATTTTTTGAATAATTTACTATAGAAAAGACAATCCCTGGCGGATTTGAAATTTGCGACAGTAAAAAATTATTTTTTTAATAATTTACTATAGAAAAGGCAATCCCTGGCGCAATTAAAATTTGCGATAGTAAAAAATTATTTTTTGCAAAATTTACTGTAGAAAAGGCAATCCCTGGCGGATTTGAAATTTGCGACAGTAAAAAATTATTTTTTGAATAATTTACTATAGAAAAGGCAATCCCTGGCGTATTTAAAATTTGCGACAGTAAGAAATTATTTTTTGAATAATTTACTATAGAAAAGGCAATCCCTGGCGTAGTTAAAATTTGCGACAGTATAAAATTATTTTTTGAATAATTTACTATAGAAAAGGCAATCCTTGGCGTAATTAAAATTTGCGACAGTTGAAAATTATTTTTTGAATAATTTACTATAGAAAAGGCAATCCCTGGCGCACTTAAAATTTGCGACAGTAGAAAATTATTTTTTGAATAATTTACTATAGAAAAGGCAATCCCTGGCGTAATTAAAATTTGCGACAGTAAAAAATTATTTTTTGAATAATTTACTATAGAAAAGGCAATCCCTGGCGCAGTTAAAATTTGCGATAGTAAAAAATTATTTTTTGCAAAATTTACTGTAGAAAAGGCAATCCCTGGCGGATTTGAAATTTGCGACAGTAAAAAATTATTTTTTGAATAATTTACTATAGAAAAGGCAATCCCTGGCGTATTTAAAATTTGCGACAGTAAGAAATTATTTTTTGAATAATTTTCTATAGAAAAGGCAATCCCTGGCGTAATTAAAATTTGCGACAGTAGAAAATTATTTTTTGAATAATTTACTATAGAAAAGGCAATCCCTGGCGCAATAAAATTTGCGACAGTAAAAAATTATTTTTTGAATAATTTACTATAGAAAAGGCAATCCCTGGCGTAATTAAAATTTGCGACAGTAGAAAATTATTTTTTGAACAATTTACTATAGAAAAGGCAATCCCTGGCGTAATTAAAATTTGCGACAGTAGAAAATTATTTTTGAATAATTTACTATAGAAAAGGCAATCCCTGGCGTAATTAAAATTTGCGACAGTTGAAAATTATTTTTTGAATAATTTACTATAGAAAAGGCAATCCCTGGCGTAATTAAAATTTGCGACAGTAAAAAATTATTTTTTGAATAATTTACTATAGAAAAGGCAATCCCTGGCGGATTTGAAATTTGCGACAGTAAAAAATTATTTTTTGAATAATTTACTATAGAAAAGGCAATCCCTGGCGCAATTAAAATTTGCGATAGTAAAAAATTATTTTTTGCAAAATTTACTGTAGAAAAGGCAATCCCTGGCGGATTTGAAATTTGCGACAGTAAAAAATTATTTTTTGAATAATTTACTATAGAAAAGGCAATCCCTGGCGTATTTAAAATTTGCGACAGTAAGAAATTATTTTTTGAATAATTTACTATAGAAAAGGCAATCCCTGGCCTAGTTAAAATTTGCGACAGTAAAAAATTATTTTTTGAATAATTTACTATAGCAAAGGCAATCCCTGGCGCACTAAAATTTGCGACAGTAGAAAATTATTTTTTGAATAATTTACTATAGAAAAGGCAATCCCTGGCGTAATTAAAATTTGCGACAGTTGAAAATTATTTTTTGAATAATTTACTATAGAAAAGGCAATCCCTGGCGTAATTAAAATTTGCGACAATAAAAAATTATTTTTTGAATAATTTACTATAGAAAAGGCAATCCCTGGCGGATTTGAAATTTGCGACAGTAAAAAATTATTTTTTGAATAATTTACTATAGAAAAGGCAATCCCTGGCGCAATTAAAATTTGCGATAGTAAAAAATTATTTTTTGCAAAATTTACTGTAGAAAAGGCAATCCCTGGCGGATTTGAAATTTGCGACAGTAAAAAATTATTTTTTGAATAATTTACTATAGAAAAGGCAATCCCTGGCGTATTTAAAATTTGCGACAGTAAGAAATTATTTTTTGAATAATTTACTATAGAAAAGGCAATCCCTGGCGTAGTTAAAATTTGCGACAGTAAAAAATTATTTTTTGAATAATTTACTATAGAAAAGGCAATCCCTGGCGCACTAAAATTTGCGACAGTAAAAAATTATTTTTTGAATAATTTACTATAGAAAAGGCAATCCCTGGCGTAATTAAAATTTGCGACAGTAGAAAATTATTTTTTGAATAATTTACTATAGAAAAGGCAATCCCTGGCGCATTTGCAATTTGCGACAGTAGAAAATTATTTTTTGAATAATTTACTATAGAAAAGGCAATCCCTGGCGTAATTAAAATTTGCGACAGTTGAAAATTATTTTTTGAATAATTTACTATAGAAAAGGCAATCCCTGGCGTAATTAAAATTTGCGACAGTAAAAAATTATTTTTTGAATAATTTACTATAGAAAAGGCAATCCCTGGCGGATTTGAAATTTGCGACAGTAAAAAATTATTTTTTGAATAATTTACTATAGAAAAGGCAATCCCTGGCGCAATTAAAATTTGCGATAGTAAAAAATTATTTTTTGCAAAATTTACTGTAGAAAAGGCAATCCCTGGCGGATTTGAAATTTGCGACAGTAAAAAATTATTTTTTGAATAATTTACTATAGAAAAGGCAATCCCTGGCGTATTTAAAATTTGCGACAGTAAGAAATTATTTTTTGAATAATTTACTATAGAAAAGGCAATCCCTGGCGTAATTAAAATTTGCGACAGTAGAAAATTATTTTTTGAATAATTTACTATAGAAAAGGCAATCCCTGGCGCAATAAAATTTGCGACAGTAAAAAATTATTTTTTGAATAATTTACTATAGAAAAGGCAATCCCTGGCGTAATTAAAATTTGCGACAGTAGAAAATTATTTTTTGAACAATTTACTATAGAAAAGGCAATCCCTGGCGTAATTAAAATTTGCGACAGTAGAAAATTATTTTTTGAATAATTTACTATAGAAAAGGCAATCCCTGGCGTAATTAAAATTTGCGACAGTTGAAAATTATTTTTTGAATAATTTACTATAGAAAAGGCAATCCCTGGCGTAATTAAAATTTGCGACAGTAAAAAATTATTTTTTGAATAATTTACTATAGAAAAGGCAATCCCTGGCGGATTTGAAATTTGCGACAGTAAAAAATTATTTTTTGAATAATTTACTATAGAAAAGGCAATCCCTGGCGCAATTAAAATTTGCGATAGTAAAAAATTATTTTTTGCAAAATTTACTATAGAAAAGGCAATCCCTGGCGGATTTGAAATTTGCGACAGTAAAAAATTATTTTTTGAATAATTTACTATAGAAAAGGCAATCCCTGGCGCAATTAAAATTTGCGATAGTAAAAAATTATTTTTTGCAAAATTTACTGTAGAAAAGGCAATCCCTGGCGTAATTAAAATTTGCGACAGTAAAAAATTATTTTTTGAATAATTTACTATAGAAAAGGCAATCCCTGGCGTAATTAAAATTTGCGACAGTAAAAAATTATTTTTTGAATAATTTACTATAGAAAAGGCAATCCCTGGCGGATTTGAAATTTGCGACAGTAAAAAATTATTTTTTGAATAATTTACTATAGAAAAGGCAATCCCTGGCGCAATTAAAATTTGCGATAGTAAAAAATTATTTTTTGAATAATTTACTATAGAAAAGGCAATCCCTGGCGTAATTAAAATTTGCGACAGTAGAAAATTATTTTTTGAAAAATTTACTATAGAAAAGGCAATCCCTGGCGTAATTAAAAATTGCGACAGTTGAAAATTATTTTTTGAATAATTTACTATAGAAAAGGCAATCCCTGGCGTAATTAAAATTTGCGACAGTAAAAAATTATTTTTTGAATAATTTACTATAGAAAAGGCAATCCCTGGCGTAATTAAAATTTGCGACAATATAAAATTATTTTTTGAATAATTTACTATAGAAGAGGCAATCCCTGGCGCAATTAAAATTTGCGACAGTATAAAATTATCTTTTGAATAATTTACTATAGAAAAGGCAATCCCTGGCGTATTTAAAATTTGCGACAGCAAAAAATTATTTTTTGAATAATTTACTATAGAAAAGGCAATCCCTGGCGCAATTAAAATTTGCGATAGTAAAAAATTATTTTTTGCAAAATTTACTGTAGAAAAGGCAATCCCTGGCGGATTTGAAATTTGCGACAGTAAAAAATTATTTTTTGAATAATTTACTATAGAAAAGGCAATCCCTGGCGTATTTAAAATTTGCGACAGTAAGAAATTATTTTTTGAATAATTTACTATAGAAAAGGCAATCCCTGGCGTAGTTAAAATTTGCGACAGTAAAAAATTATTTTTTGAATAATTTACTATAGAAAAGGCAATCCTGGCGTAATTAAAATTTGCGACAGTAGAAAATTATTTTTTGAATAATTTACTATAGAAAAGGCAATCCCTGGCGTAATTAAAATTTGCGACAGTAGAAAATTATTTTTTGAAAAATTTACTATAGAAAAGGCAATCCCTGGCGTAATTAAAATTTGCGACAGTAGAAAATTATTTTTTGAACAATTTACTATAGAAAAGGCAATCCCTGGCGTAATTAAAATTTGCGACAGTAGAAAATTATTTTTTGAATAATTTACTATAGAAAAGGCAATCCCTGGCGTAATTAAAATTTGCGACAGTTGAAAATTATTTTTTGAATAATTTACTATAGAAAAGGCAATCCCTGGCGTAATTAAAATTTGCGACAGTAAAAAATTATTTTTTGAATAATTTACTATAGAAAAGGCAATCCCTGGCGGATTTGAAATTTGCGACAGTAAAAAATTATTTTTTGAATAATTTACTATAGAAAAGGCAATCCCTGGCGCAATTAAAATTTGCGATAGTAAAAAATTATTTTTTGAATAATTTACTATAGAAAAGGCAATCCCTGGCGTAATTAAAATTTGCGACAGTAGAAAATTATTTTTTGAAAAATTTACTATAGAAAAGGCAATCCCTGGCGTAATTAAAAATTGCGACAGTTGAAAATTATTTTTTGAATAATTTACTATAGAAAAGGCAATCCCTGGCGTAATTAAAATTTGCGACAGTAAAAAATTATTTTTTGAATAATTTACTATAGAAAAGGCAATCCCTGGCGTAATTAAAATTTGCGACAATATAAAATTATTTTTTGAATAATTTACTATAGAAGAGGCAATCCCTGGCGCAATTAAAATTTGCGACAGTATAAAATTATCTTTTGAATAATTTACTATAGAAAAGGCAATCCCTGGCGTATTTAAAATTTGCGACAGCAAAAAATTATTTTTTGAATAATTTACTATAGAAAAGGCAATCCCTGGCGCAATTAAAATTTGCGATAGTAAAAAATTATTTTTTGCAAAATTTACTGTAGAAAAGGCAATCCCTGGCGGATTTGAAATTTGCGACAGTAAAAAATTATTTTTTGAATAATTTACTATAGAAAAGGCAATCCCTGGCGTATTTAAAATTTGCGACAGTAAGAAATTATTTTTTGAATAATTTACTATAGAAAAGGCAATCCCTGGCGTAGTTAAAATTTGCGACAGTAAAAAATTATTTTTTGAATAATTTACTATAGAAAAGGCAATCCTGGCGTAATTAAAATTTGCGACAGTAGAAAATTATTTTTTGAATAATTTACTATAGAAAAGGCAATCCCTGGCGTAATTAAAATTTGCGACAGTAGAAAATTATTTTTTGAAAAATTTACTATAGAAAAGGCAATCCCTGGCGTAATTAAAATTTGCGACAGTAGAAAATTATTTTTTGAACAATTTACTATAGAAAAGGCAATCCCTGGCGTAATTAAAATTTGCGACAGTAGAAAATTATTTTTTGAATAATTTACTATAGAAAAGGCAATCCCTGGCGTAATTAAAATTTGCGACAGTTGAAAATTATTTTTTGAATAATTTACTATAGAAAAGGCAATCCCTGGCGTAATTAAAATTTGCGACAGTAAAAAATTATTTTTTGAATAATTTACTATAGAAAAGGCAATCCCTGGCGGATTTGAAATTTGCGACAGTAAAAAATTATTTTTTGAATAATTTACTATAGAAAAGGCAATCCCTGGCGCAATTAAAATTTGCGATAGTAAAAAATTATTTTTTGAATAATTTACTATAGAAAAGGCAATCCCTGGCGTAATTAAAATTTGCGACAGTAGAAAATTATTTTTTGAAAAATTTACTATAGAAAAGGCAATCCCTGGCGTAATTAAAAATTGCGACAGTTGAAAATTATTTTTTGAATAATTTACTATAGAAAAGGCAATCCCTGGCGTAATTAAAATTTGCGACAGTAAAAAATTATTTTTTGAATAATTTACTATAGAAAAGGCAATCCCTGGCGTAATTAAAATTTGCGACAATATAAAATTATTTTTTGAATAATTTACTATAGAAGAGGCAATCCCTGGCGCAATTAAAATTTGCGACAGTATAAAATTATCTTTTGAATAATTTACTATAGAAAAGGCAATCCCTGGCGTATTTAAAATTTGCGACAGCAAAAAATTATTTTTTGAATAATTTACTATAGAAAAGGCAATCCCTGGCGCAATTAAAATTTGCGATAGTAAAAAATTATTTTTTGCAAAATTTACTGTAGAAAAGGCAATCCCTGGCGGATTTGAAATTTGCGACAGCAAAAAATTATTTTTTGAATAATTTACTATAGAAAAGGCAATCCCTGGCGTAATTAAAATTTGCGACAGTAGAAAATTATTTTTTGAACAATTTACTATAGAAAAGGCAATCCCTGGCGTAATTAAAATTTGCGACAGTAGAAAATTATTTTTTGAATAATTTACTATAGAAAAGGCAATCCCTGGCGTAATTAAAATTTGCGACAGTTGAAAATTATTTTTTGAATAATTTACTATAGAAAAGGCAATCCCTGGCGTAATTAAAATTTGCGACAGTAGAAAATTATTTTTTGAATAATTTACTATAGAAAAGGCAATCCCTGGCGTAATTAAAATTTGCGACAGTAGAAAATTATTTTTTGAAAAATTTACTATAGAAAAGGCAATCCCTGGCGTAATTAAAATTTGCGACAGTAGAAAATTATTTTTTGAACAATTTACTATAGAAGAGGCAGTCCCTGGCGTAATTAAAATTTGCGACAGTTGAAAATTATTTTTTGAATAATTTACTATAGAAAAGGCAATCCCTGGCGCAATTAAAATTTGCGACAGTAGAAAATTATTTTTTGCAAAATTTACTATAGAAAAGGCAATCCCTGGCGTAATTAAAATTTGCGACAGTAGAAAATTATTTTTTGAATAATTTACTATAGAAAAGGCAGTCCCTGGCGTAATTAAAATTTGCGACAGTTGAAAATTATTTTTTGAATAATTTACTATAGAAAAGGCAATCCCTGGCGTAATTAAAATTTGCGACAGTAAAAAATTATTTTTTGAATAATTTACTATAGAAAAGGCAATCCCTGGCGTAATTAAAATTTGTGACAGTAGAAAATTATTTTTTGAATAATTTACTATAGAAAAGGCAATCCCTGGCGTAATTAAAATTTGCGACAGTAAAAAATTATTTTTTGAATAATTTACTATAGAAAAGGCAATCCCTGGCGTAATTAAAATTTGCGACAGTAAAAAACTATTTTTTGAATAATTTACTATAGAAAAGGCAATCCCTGGCGTAATTAAAATTTGCGACAGTTGAAAATTATTTTTTGAATAATTTACTATAGAAAAGGCAATCCCTGGCGTAATTAAAATTTGCGACAATAAAAAATTATTTTTTGAATAATTTACTATAGAAAAGGCAATCCCTGGCGTAATTAAAATTTGCGACAGTATAAAATTATTTTTTGAATAATTTACTATAGAAGAGGCAATCCCTGGCGCAATTAAAATTTGCGACAGTATAAAATTATTTTTTGAATAATTTACTATAGAAAAGGCAATCCCTGGCGTATTTAAAATTTGCGACAGTAAAAAATTATTTTTTGAATAATTTACTATAGAAAAGGCAATCCCTGGCGCAATTAAAATTTGCGATAGTAAAAAATTATTTTTTGCAAAATTTACTGTAGAAAAGGCAATCCCTGGCGGATTTGAAATTTGCGACAGCAAAAAATTATTTTTTGAATAATTTACTATAGAAAAGGCAATCCCTGGCGCAATTAAAATTTGCGACAATAAAAAATTATTTTTTGAATAATTTACTATAGAAAAGGCAATCCCTGGCGTAATTAAAATTTTCGACAGTAGAAAATTATTTTTTGAATAATTTACTATAGAAAAGGCAATCCCTGGCGTAATTAAAATTTGCGACAGTAGAAAATTATTTTTTGAATAATTTACTATAGAAAAGACAATCCCTGGCGTAATTAAAATTTGCGACAGTAAAAAATTATTTTTTGAATAATTTACTATAGAAAAGGCAATCCCTGGCGGATTTGAAATTTGCGACAGTAAAAAATTATTTTTTGAATAATTTACTATAGAAAAGGCAATCCCTGGCGCAATTAAAATTTGCGATATTAAAAAATTATTTTTTGCAAAATTTACTGTAGAAAAGGCAATCCCTGGCGGATTTGAAATTTGCGACAATAAAAAATTATTTTTTGAATAATTTACTATAGAAAAGGCAATCCCTGGCGTAATTAAAATTTGCGACAGTATAAAATTATTTTTTGAATAATTTACTATAGAAGAGGCAATCCCTGGCGCAATTAAAATTTGCGACAGTATAAAATTATTTTTTGAATAATTTACTATAGAAAAGGCAATCCCTGGCGTATTTAAAATTTGCGACAGTAAAAAATTATTTTTTGAATAATTTACTATAGAAAAGGCAATCCCTGGCGCAATTAAAATTTGCGATAGTAAAAAATTATTTTTTGCAAAATTTACTGTAGAAAAGGCAATCCCTGGCGGATTTGAAATTTGCGACAGCAAAAAATTATTTTTTGAATAATTTACTATAGAATAGGCAATCCCTGGCGCAATTAAAATTTGCGACAATAAAAAATTATTTTTTGAATAATTTACTATAGAAAAGGCAATCCCTGGCGTAATTAAAATTTGCGACAGTAGAAAATTATTTTTTGAATAATTTACTATAGAAAAGGCAATCCCTGGCGTAATTAAAATTTGCGACAGTTGAAAATTATTTTTTGAATAATTTACTATAGAAAAGGCAATCCCTGGCGTAATTAAAATTTGCGACAGTAAAAAATTATTTTTTGAATAATTTACTATAGAAAAGGCAATCCCTGGCGGATTTGAAATTTGCGACAGTAAAAAATTATTTTTTGAATAATTTACTATAGAAAAGGCAATCCCTGGCGCAATTAAAATTTGCGATATTAAAAAATTATTTTTTGCAAAATTTACTGTAGAAAAGGCAATCCCTGGCGGATTTGAAATTTGCGACAATAAAAAATTATTTTTTGAATAATTTACTATAGAAAAGGCAATCCCTGGCGTATTTAAAATTTGCGACAGTAAGAAATTATTTTTTGAATAATTTACTATAGAAAAGGCAATCCCTGGCGTAATTAAAATTTGCGACAGTATAAAATTATTTTTTGAATAATTTACTATAGAAAAGGCAATCCCTGGCGTAATTAAAATTTGCGACAGTAGAAAATTATTTTTTGAATAATTTACTATAGAAAAGGCAATCCCTGGCGTAATTAAAATTTGCGACAGTAGAAAATTATTTTTTGAATAATTTACTATAGAAAAGGCAATCCCTGGCGTAATTAAAATTTGCGACAGTAAAAAATTATTTTTTGAATAATTTACTATAGAAAAGGCAATCCCTGGCGTAATTAAAATTTGCGACAGTAGAAAATTATTTTTTGAATAATTTACTATAGAAATGGCAATACCTGGCGTAATTAAAATTTGCGACAGTTGAAAATTATTTTTTGAATAATTTACTATAGAAAAGGCAATCCCTGGCGGATTTGAAATTTGCGACAGTAAAAAATTATTTTTTGAATAATTTACTATAGAAAAGGCAATCCCTGGCGCAATTAAAATTTGCGATAGTAAAAAATTATTTTTTGCAAAATTTACTGTAGAAAAGGCAATCCCTGGCGGATTTGAAATTTGCGACAGTAAAAAATTATTTTTTGAATAATTTACTATAGAAAAGGCAATCCCTGGCGTATTTAAAATTTGCGACAGTAAGAAATTATTTTTTGAATAATTTACTATAGAAAAGGCAATCCCTGGCGTAATTAAAATTTGCGACAGTATAAAATTATTTTTTGAATAATTTACTATAGAAAAGGCAATCCCTGGCGTAATTAAAAGTTGCGACAGTTGAAAATTATTTTTTGAATAATTTACTATAGAAAAGGCAATCCCTGGCGCACTTAAAATTTGCGACAGTAGAAAATTATTTTTTGAATAATTTACTATAGAAAAGGCAATCCCTGGCGTAATTAAAATTTGCGACAGTAAAAAATTATTTTTTGAATAATTTACTATAGAAAAGGCAATCCCTGGCGCAGTTAAAATTTGCGATAGTAAAAAATTATTTTTTGCAAAATTTACTGTAGAAAAGGCAATCCCTGGCGGATTTGTAATTTGCGACAATAAAAAATTATTTTTTGAATAATTTACTATAGAAAAGGCAATCCCTGGCGCAATAAAATTTGCGACAGTAAAAAATTATTTTTTGAATAATTTACTATAGAAAAGGCAATCCCTGGCGTAATTAAAATTAGCGACAGTAGAAAATTATTTTTTGAATAATTTACTATAGAAAAGGCAATCCCTGGCGTAATTAAAATTTGCGACAGTAAAAAATTATTTTTTGAATAATTTTCTATAGAAAAGGCAATCCCTGGCGTAATTAAAATTTGCGACAGTAAAAAATTATTTTTTGAATAATTTACTATAGAAAAGGCAATCCCTGGCGCAATTAAAATTTGCGACAGTAAAAAATTATTTTTTGAATAATTTACTATAGAAAAGGCAATCCCTGGCGTAATTAAAATTTGCGACAGTAAAAAATTATTTTTTGAATAATTTACTATAGAAAAGGCAATCCCTGGCGCAATTAAAATTTGCGACAGTAGAAAATTATTTTTTGAATAATTTACTATAGAAAAGGCAATCCCTGGCGTAATTAAAATTTGCGACAGTTGAAAATTATTTTTTGAATAATTTACTATAGAAAAGGCAATCCCTGGCGTAATTAAAATTTGCGACAGTAAAAAATTATTTTTTGAATAATTTACTATAGAAAAGGCAATCCCTGGCGGATTTGAAATTTGCGACAGTAAAAAATAATTTTTTGAATAATTTACTATAGAAAAGGCAATCCCTGGCGCAATTAAAATTTGCGATAGTAAAAAATTATTTTTTGCAAAATTTACTGTAGAAAAGGCAATCCCTGGCGGATTTGAAATTTGCGACAGTAAAAAATTATTTTTTGAATAATTTACTATAGAAAAGGCAATCCCTGGCGTATTTAAAATTTGCGACAGTAAGAAATTATTTTTTGAATAATTTACTATAGAAAAGGCAATCCCTGGCCTAGTTAAAATTTGCGACAGTAAAAAATTATTTTTTGAATAATTTACTATAGCAAAGGCAATCCCTGGCGCACTAAAATTTGCGACAGTAGAAAATTATTTTTTGAATAATTTACTATAGAAAAGGCAATCCCTGGCGTAATTAAAATTTGCGACAGTTGAAAATTATTTTTTGAATAATTTACTATAGAAAAGGCAATCCCTGGCGTAATTAAAATTTGCGACAATAAAAAATTATTTTTTGAATAATTTACTATAGAAAAGGCAATCCCTGGCGGATTTGAAATTTGCGACAGTAAAAAATTATTTTTTGAATAATTTACTATAGAAAAGGCAATCCCTGGCGCAATTAAAATTTGCGATAGTAAAAAATTATTTTTTGCAAAATTTACTGTAGAAAAGGCAATCCCTGGCGGATTTGAAATTTGCGACAGTAAAAAATTATTTTTTGAATAATTTACTATAGAAAAGGCAATCCCTGGCGTATTTAAAATTTGCGACAGTAAGAAATTATTTTTTGAATAATTTACTATAGAAAAGGCAATCCCTGGCCTAGTTAAAATTTGCGACAGTAAAAAATTATTTTTTGAATAATTTACTATAGCAAAGGCAATCCCTGGCGCACTAAAATTTGCGACAGTAGAAAATTATTTTTTGAATAATTTACTATAGAAAAGGCAATCCCTGGCGTAATTAAAATTTGCGACAGTTGAAAATTATTTTTTGAATAATTTACTATAGAAAAGGCAATCCCTGGCGTAATTAAAATTTGCGACAATAAAAAATTATTTTTTGAATAATTTACTATAGAAAAGGCAATCCCTGGCGGATTTGAAATTTGCGACAGTAAAAAATTATTTTTTGAATAATTTACTATAGAAAAGGCAATCCCTGGCGCAATTAAAATTTGCGATAGTAAAAAATTATTTTTTGCAAAATTTACTGTAGAAAAGGCAATCCCTGGCGGATTTGAAATTTGCGACAGTAAAAAATTATTTTTTGAATAATTTACTATAGAAAAGGCAATCCCTGGCGTATTTAAAATTTGCGACAGTAAGAAATTATTTTTTGAATAATTTACTATAGAAAAGGCAATCCCTGGCGTAGTTAAAATTTGCGACAGTAAAAAATTATTTTTTGAATAATTTACTATAGAAAAGGCAATCCCTGGCGCACTAAAATTTGCGACAGTAAAAAATTATTTTTTGAATAATTTACTATAGAAAAGGCAATCCTGGCGTAATTAAAATTTGCGACAGTAGAAAATTATTTTTTGAATAATTTACTATAGAAAAGGCAATCCCTGGCGCATTTGCAATTTGCGACAGTAGAAAATTATTTTTTGAATAATTTACTATAGAAAAGGCAATCCCTGGCGTAATTAAAATTTGCGACAGTTGAAAATTATTTTTTGAATAATTTACTATAGAAAAGGCAATCCCTGGCGTAATTAAAATTTGCGACAGTAAAAAATTATTTTTTGAATAATTTACTATAGAAAAGGCAATCCCTGGCGGATTTGAAATTTGCGACAGTAAAAAATTATTTTTTGAATAATTTACTATAGAAAAGGCAATCCCTGGCGCAATTAAAATTTGCGATAGTAAAAAATTATTTTTTGCAAAATTTACTGTAGAAAAGGCAATCCCTGGCGGATTTGAAATTTGCGACAGTAAAAAATTATTTTTTGAATAATTTACTATAGAAAAGGCAATCCCTGGCGTATTTAAAATTTGCGACAGTAAGAAATTATTTTTTGAATAATTTACTATAGAAAAGGCAATCCCTGGCGTAGTTAAAATTTGCGACAGTATAAAATTATTTTTTGAATAATTTACTATAGAAAAGGCAATCCCTGGCGTAATTAAAATTTGCGACAGTAAAAAATTATTTTTTGAATAATTTACTATGGAAAAGGCAATCCCTGGCGCAGTTAAAATTTGCGATAGTAAAAAATTATTTTTTGCAAAATTTACTGTAGAAAAGGCAATCCCTGGCGGATTTGAAATTTGCGACAGTAAAAAATTATTTTTTGAATAATTTACTATAGAAAAGGCAATCCCTGGCGTATTTAAAATTTGCGACAGTAAGAAATTATTTTTTGAATAATTTACTATAGAAAAGGCAATCCCTGGCGTAATTAAAATTTGCGACAGTAGAAAATTATTTTTTGAATAATTTACTATAGAAAAGGCAATCCCTGGCGCAATAAAATTTGCGACAGTAAAAAATTATTTTTTGAATAATTTACTATAGAAAAGGCAATCCCTGGCGTAATTAAAATTTGCGACAGTAGAAAATTATTTTTTGAACAATTTACTATAGAAAAGGCAATCCCTGGCGTAATTAAAATTTGCGACAGTAGAAAATTATTTTTTGAATAATTTACTATAGAAAAGGCAATCCCTGGCGTAATTAAAATTTGCGACAGTTGAAAATTATTTTTTGAATAATTTACTATAGAAAAGGCAATCCCTGGCGTAATTAAAATTTGCGACAGTAAAAAATTATTTTTTGAATAATTTACTATAGAAAAGGCAATCCCTGGCGGATTTGAAATTTGCGACAGTAAAAAATTATTTTTTGAATAATTTACTATAGAAAAGGCAATCCCTGGCGCAATTAAAATTTGCGATAGTAAAAAATTATTTTTTGCAAAATTTACTATAGAAAAGGCAATCCCTGGCGGATTTGAAATTTGCGACAGTAAAAAATTATTTTTTGAATAATTTACTATAGAAAAGGCAATCCCTGGCGCAATTAAAATTTGCGATAGTAAAAAATTATTTTTTGCAAAATTTACTGTAGAAAAGGCAATCCCTGGCGTAATTAAAATTTGCGACAGTAAAAAATTATTTTTTGTATAATTTACTATAGAAAAGGCAATCCCTGGCGTAATTAAAATTTGCGACAGTAAAAAATTATTTTTTGAATAATTTACTATAGAAAAGGCAATCCCTGGCGGATTTGAAATTTGCGACAGTAAAAAATTATTTTTTGAATAATTTACTATAGAAAAGGCAATCCCTGGCGCAATTAAAATTTGCGATAGTAAAAAATTATTTTTTGAATAATTTACTATAGAAAAGGCAATCCCTGGCGTAATTAAAATTTGCGACAGTAGAAAATTATTTTTTGAAAAATTTACTATAGAAAAGGCAATCCCTGGCGTAATTAAAAATTGCGACAGTTGAAAATTATTTTTTGAATAATTTACTATAGAAAAGGCAATCCCTGGCGTAATTAAAATTTGCGACAGTAAAAAATTATTTTTTGAATAATTTACTATAGAAAAGGCAATCCCTGGCGTAATTAAAATTTGCGACAATATAAAATTATTTTTTGAATAATTTACTATAGAAGAGGCAATCCCTGGCGCAATTAAAATTTGCGACAGTATAAAATTATCTTTTGAATAATTTACTATAGAAAAGGCAATCCCTGGCGTATTTAAAATTTGCGACAGCAAAAAATTATTTTTTGAATAATTTACTATAGAAAAGGCAATCCCTGGCGCAATTAAAATTTGCGATAGTAAAAAATTATTTTTTGCAAAATTTACTGTAGAAAAGGCAATCCCTGGCGGATTTGAAATTTGCGACAGTAAAAAATTATTTTTTGAATAATTTACTATAGAAAAGGCAATCCCTGGCGTATTTAAAATTTGCGACAGTAAGAAATTATTTTTTGAATAATTTACTATAGAAAAGGCAATCCCTGGCGTAGTTAAAATTTGCGACAGTAAAAAATTATTTTTTGAATAATTTACTATAGAAAAGGCAATCCTGGCGTAATTAAAATTTGCGACAGTAGAAAATTATTTTTTGAATAATTTACTATAGAAAAGGCAATCCCTGGCGTAATTAAAATTTGCGACAGTAGAAAATTATTTTTTGAAAAATTTACTATAGAAAAGGCAATCCCTGGCGTAATTAAAATTTGCGACAGTAGAAAATTATTTTTTGAACAATTTACTATAGAAAAGGCAATCCCTGGCGTAATTAAAATTTGCGACAGTAGAAAATTATTTTTTGAATAATTTACTATAGAAAAGGCAATCCCTGGCGTAATTAAAATTTGCGACAGTTGAAAATTATTTTTTGAATAATTTACTATAGAAAAGGCAATCCCTGGCGTAATTAAAATTTGCGACAGTAAAAAATTATTTTTTGAATAATTTACTATAGAAAAGGCAATCCCTGGCGGATTTGAAATTTGCGACAGTAAAAAATTATTTTTTGAATAATTTACTATAGAAAAGGCAATCCCTGGCGCAATTAAAATTTGCGATAGTAAAAAATTATTTTTTGAATAATTTACTATAGAAAAGGCAATCCCTGGCGTAATTAAAATTTGCGACAGTAGAAAATTATTTTTTGAAAAATTTACTATAGAAAAGGCAATCCCTGGCGTAATTAAAAATTGCGACAGTTGAAAATTATTTTTTGAATAATTTACTATAGAAAAGGCAATCCCTGGCGTAATTAAAATTTGCGACAGTAAAAAATTATTTTTTGAATAATTTACTATAGAAAAGGCAATCCCTGGCGTAATTAAAATTTGCGACAATATAAAATTATTTTTTGAATAATTTACTATAGAAGAGGCAATCCCTGGCGCAATTAAAATTTGCGACAGTATAAAATTATCTTTTGAATAATTTACTATAGAAAAGGCAATCCCTGGCGTATTTAAAATTTGCGACAGCAAAAAATTATTTTTTGAATAATTTACTATAGAAAAGGCAATCCCTGGCGCAATTAAAATTTGCGATAGTAAAAAATTATTTTTTGCAAAATTTACTGTAGAAAAGGCAATCCCTGGCGGATTTGAAATTTGCGACAGCAAAAAATTATTTTTTGAATAATTTACTATAGAAAAGGCAATCCCTGGCGTAATTAAAATTTGCGACAGTAGAAAATTATTTTTTGAACAATTTACTATAGAAAAGGCAATCCCTGGCGTAATTAAAATTTGCGACAGTAGAAAATTATTTTTTGAATAATTTACTATAGAAAAGGCAATCCCTGGCGTAATTAAAATTTGCGACAGTTGAAAATTATTTTTTGAATAATTTACTATAGAAAAGGCAATCCCTGGCGTAATTAAAATTTGCGACAGTAGAAAATTATTTTTTGAATAATTTACTATAGAAAAGGCAATCCCTGGCGTAATTAAAATTTGCGACAGTAGAAAATTATTTTTTGAAAAATTTACTATAGAAAAGGCAATCCCTGGCGTAATTAAAATTTGCGACAGTAGAAAATTATTTTTTGAA
Source organism: Dioctria linearis (assembly GCA_963930735.1). NCBI lineage: Eukaryota > Metazoa > Arthropoda > Insecta > Diptera > Asilidae > Dioctria > Dioctria linearis. The sequence continues at coordinate 23,250 of CAWVNZ010002075.1, forward strand.
CAATTTACTATAGAAGAGGCAGTCCCTGGCGTAATTAAAATTTGCGACAGTTGAAAATTATTTTTTGAATAATTTACTATAGAAAAGGCAATCCCTGGCGCAATTAAAATTTGCGACAGTAGAAAATTATTTTTTGCAAAATTTACTATAGAAAAGGCAATCCCTGGCGTAATTAAAATTTGCGACAGTAGAAAATTATTTTTTGAATAATTTACTATAGAAAAGGCAGTCCCTGGCGTAATTAAAATTTGCGACAGTTGAAAATTATTTTTTGAATAATTTACTATAGAAAAGGCAATCCCTGGCGTAATTAAAATTTGCGACAGTAAAAAATTATTTTTTGAATAATTTACTATAGAAAAGGCAATCCCTGGCGTAATTAAAATTTGTGACAGTAGAAAATTATTTTTTGAATAATTTACTATAGAAAAGGCAATCCCTGGCGTAATTAAAATTTGCGACAGTAAAAAATTATTTTTTGAATAATTTACTATAGAAAAGGCAATCCCTGGCGTAATTAAAATTTGCGACAGTAAAAAACTATTTTTTGAATAATTTACTATAGAAAAGGCAATCCCTGGCGTAATTAAAATTTGCGACAGTTGAAAATTATTTTTTGAATAATTTACTATAGAAAAGGCAATCCCTGGCGTAATTAAAATTTGCGACAATAAAAAATTATTTTTTGAATAATTTACTATAGAAAAGGCAATCCCTGGCGTAATTAAAATTTGCGACAGTATAAAATTATTTTTTGAATAATTTACTATAGAAGAGGCAATCCCTGGCGCAATTAAAATTTGCGACAGTATAAAATTATTTTTTGAATAATTTACTATAGAAAAGGCAATCCCTGGCGTATTTAAAATTTGCGACAGTAAAAAATTATTTTTTGAATAATTTACTATAGAAAAGGCAATCCCTGGCGCAATTAAAATTTGCGATAGTAAAAAATTATTTTTTGCAAAATTTACTGTAGAAAAGGCAATCCCTGGCGGATTTGAAATTTGCGACAGCAAAAAATTATTTTTTGAATAATTTACTATAGAAAAGGCAATCCCTGGCGCAATTAAAATTTGCGACAATAAAAAATTATTTTTTGAATAATTTACTATAGAAAAGGCAATCCCTGGCGTAATTAAAATTTTCGACAGTAGAAAATTATTTTTTGAATAATTTACTATAGAAAAGGCAATCCCTGGCGTAATTAAAATTTGCGACAGTAGAAAATTATTTTTTGAATAATTTACTATAGAAAAGACAATCCCTGGCGTAATTAAAATTTGCGACAGTAAAAAATTATTTTTTGAATAATTTACTATAGAAAAGGCAATCCCTGGCGGATTTGAAATTTGCGACAGTAAAAAATTATTTTTTGAATAATTTACTATAGAAAAGGCAATCCCTGGCGCAATTAAAATTTGCGATATTAAAAAATTATTTTTTGCAAAATTTACTGTAGAAAAGGCAATCCCTGGCGGATTTGAAATTTGCGACAATAAAAAATTATTTTTTGAATAATTTACTATAGAAAAGGCAATCCCTGGCGTAATTAAAATTTGCGACAGTATAAAATTATTTTTTGAATAATTTACTATAGAAGAGGCAATCCCTGGCGCAATTAAAATTTGCGACAGTATAAAATTATTTTTTGAATAATTTACTATAGAAAAGGCAATCCCTGGCGTATTTAAAATTTGCGACAGTAAAAAATTATTTTTTGAATAATTTACTATAGAAAAGGCAATCCCTGGCGCAATTAAAATTTGCGATAGTAAAAAATTATTTTTTGCAAAATTTACTGTAGAAAAGGCAATCCCTGGCGGATTTGAAATTTGCGACAGCAAAAATTATTTTTTGAATAATTTACTATAGAAAAGGCAATCCCTGGCGCAATTAAAATTTGCGACAATAAAAAATTATTTTTTGAATAATTTACTATAGAAAAGGCAATCCCTGGCGTAATTAAAATTTGCGACAGTAGAAAAATTATTTTTTGAATAATTTACTATAGAAAAGGCAATCCCTGGCGTAATTAAAATTTGCGACAGTTGAAAATTATTTTTTGAATAATTTACTATAGAAAAGGCAATCCCTGGCGTAATTAAAATTTGCGACAGTAAAAAATTATTTTTTGAATAATTTACTATAGAAAGGCAATCCCTGGCGGATTTGAAATTTGCGACAGTAAAAAATTATTTTTTGAATAATTTACTATAGAAAAGGCAATCCCTGGCGCAATTAAAATTTGCGATATTAAAAAATTATTTTTTGCAAAATTTACTGTAGAAAAGGCAATCCCTGGCGGATTTGAAATTTGCGACAATAAAAAATTATTTTTTGAATAATTTACTATAGAAAAGGCAATCCCTGGCGTATTTAAAATTTGCGACAGTAAGAAATTATTTTTTGAATAATTTACTATAGAAAAGGCAATCCCTGGCGTAATTAAAATTTGCGACAGTATAAAATTATTTTTTGAATAATTTACTATAGAAAAGGCAATCCCTGGCGTAATTAAAATTTGCGACAGTAGAAAATTATTTTTTGAATAATTTACTATAGAAAAGGCAATCCCTGGCGTAATTAAAATTTGCGACAGTAGAAAATTATTTTTTGAATAATTTACTATAGAAAAGGCAATCCCTGGCGTAATTAAAATTTGCGACAGTAAAAAATTATTTTTTGAATAATTTACTATAGAAAAGGCAATCCCTGGCGTAATTAAAATTTGCGGACAGTAGAAAATTATTTTTTGAATAATTTACTATAGAAATGGCAATACCTGGCGTAATTAAAATTTGCGACAGTTGAAAATTATTTTTTGAATAATTTACTATAGAAAAGGCAATCCCTGGCGGATTTGAAATTTGCGACAGTAAAAAATTATTTTTTGAATAATTTACTATAGAAAAGGCAATCCCTGGCGCAATTAAAATTTGCGATAGTAAAAAATTATTTTTTGCAAAATTTACTGTAGAAAAGGCAATCCCTGGCGGATTTGAAATTTGCGACAGTAAAAAAATTATTTTTTGAATAATTTACTATAGAAAAGGCAATCCCTGGCGTATTTAAAATTTGCGACAGTAAGAAATTATTTTTTGAATAATTTACTATAGAAAAGGCAATCCCTGGCGTAATTAAAATTTGCGACAGTATAAAATTATTTTTTGAATAATTTACTATAGAAAAGGCAATCCCTGGCGTAATTAAAAGTTGCGACAGTTGAAAATTATTTTTTTGAATAATTTACTATAGAAAAGGCAATCCCTGGCGCACTTAAAATTTGCGACAGTAGAAAATTATTTTTTGAATAATTTACTATAGAAAAGGCAATCCCTGGCGTAATTAAAATTTGCGACAGTAAAAAATTATTTTTTTGAATAATTTACTATAGAAAAGGCAATCCCTGGCGCAGTTAAAATTTGCGATAGTAAAAAATTATTTTTTGCAAAATTTACTGTAGAAAAGGCAATCCCTGGCGGATTTGTAATTTGCGACAATAAAAAATTATTTTTTGAATAATTTACTATAGAAAAGGCAATCCCTGGCGCAATAAAATTTGCGACAGTAAAAAATTATTTTTTGAATAATTTACTATAGAAAAGGCAATCCCTGGCGTAATTAAAATTAGCGACAGTAGAAAATTATTTTTTGAATAATTTACTATAGAAAAGGCAATCCCTGGCGTAATTAAAATTTGCGACAGTAAAAAATTATTTTTTGAATAATTTTCTATAGAAAAGGCAATCCCTGGCGTAATTAAAATTTGCGACAGTAAAAAATTATTTTTTGAATAATTTACTATAGAAAAGGCAATCCCTGGCGCAATTAAAATTTGCGACAGTAAAAAATTATTTTTTGAATAATTTACTATAGAAAAGGCAATCCCTGGCGTAATTAAAATTTGCGACAGTAAAAAATTATTTTTTGAATAATTTACTATAGAAAAGGCAATCCCTGGCGCAATTAAAATTTGCGACAGTAGAAAATTATTTTTTGAATAATTTACTATAGAAAAGGCAATCCCTGGCGCAATTAAAATTTGCGACAGTAGAAAATTATTTTTTGCAAAATTTACTATAGAAAAGGCAATCCCTGGCGTAATTAAAATTGGCGACAGTAGAAAATTATTTTTTGAATAATTTACTATAGAAAAGGCAGTCCCTGGCGTAATTAAAATTTGCGACAGTTGAAAATTATTTTTTGAATAATTTACTATAGAAAAGGCAATCCCTGGCGTAATTAAAATTTGCGACAGTAAAAAATTATTTTTTGAATAATTTACTATAGAAAAGGCAATCCTTGGCATAATTAAAATTTGCGACAGTAGAAAATTATTTTTTGAATAATTTACTATAGAAAAGGCAATCCCTGGCGTAATTAAAATTTGCGACAGTAAAAAATTATTTTTTGAATAATTTACTATAGAAAAGGCAATCCCTGGCGTAATTAAAATTTGCGACAATAAAAAATTATTTTTTGAATAATTTACTATAGAAAAGGCAATCCCTGGCGTAATTAAAATTTGCGACAGTTGAAAATTATTTTTTGAATAATTTACTATAGAAAAGGCAATCCCTGGCGTAATTAAAATTTGCGACAGTAAAAAATTATTTTTTGAATAATTTACTATAGAAAAGGCAATCCCTGGCGTAATTAAAATTTGCGACAGTATAAAATTATTTTTTGAATAATTTACTATAGAAGAGGCAATCCCTGGCGCAATTAAAATTTGCGACAGTATAAAATTATTTTTTGAATAATTTACTATAGAAAAGGCAATCCCTGGCGTATTTAAAATTTGCGAAAGTAAAAAATTATTTTTTGAATAATTTACTATAGAAAAGGCAATCCCTGGCGCAATTAAAATTTGCGATAGTAAAAAATTATTTTTTGCAAAATTTACTGTAGAAAAGGCAATCCCTGGCGGATTTGAAATTTGCGACAGCAAAAAATTATTTTTTGAATAATTTGCTATAGAAAAGGCAATCCCTGGCGCAATTAAAATTTGCGACAGTAAAAAATTATTTTTTGAATAATTTACTATAGAAAAGGCAATCCCTGGCGTAATTAAAATTTGCGACAGTAGAAAATTATTTTTTGAATAATTTACTATAGAAAAGGCAATCCCTTGCGTAATTAAAATTTGCGACAGTAGAAAATTATTTTTTGAATAATTTACTATAGAAAAGGCAATCCCTGGCGTAATTAAAATTTGCGACAGTAAAAAATTATTTTTTGAATAATTTACTATAGAAAAGGCAATCCCTGGCGTAATTAAAATTTGCGACAGTAGAAAATTATTTTTTGAATAATTTACTATAGAAAAGGCAATCCCTGGCGTAATTAAAATTTGCGACAGTTGAAAATTATTTTTTGAATAATTTACTATAGAAAAGGCAATCCCTGGCGTAATTAAAATTTGCGACAGTAAAAAATTATTTTTTGAATAATTTACTATAGAAAAGGCAATCCCTGGCGGATTTGAAATTTGCGACAGTAAAAAATTATTTTTTGAATAATTTACTATAGAAAAGGCAATCCCTGGCGCAATTAAAATTTGCGATAGTAAAAAATTATTTTTTGCAAAATTTACTGTAGAAAAGGCAATCCCTGGCGGATTTGAAATTTGCGACAATAAAAAATTATTTTTTGAATAATTTACTATAGAAAAGGCAATCCCTGGCGTATTTAAAATTTGCGACAGTAAGAAATTATTTTTTGAATAATTTACTATAGAAAAGGCAATCCCTGGCGTAATGAAAATTTGCGACAGTTGAAAATTATTTTTTGAATAATTTACTATAGAAAAGGCAATCCCTGGCGGATTTGAAATTTGCGACAGTAAAAAATTATTTTTTGAATAATTTACTATAGAAAAGGCAATCCCTGGCGCAATTAAAATTTGCGATAGTAAAAAATTATTTTTTGCAAAATTTACTGTAGAAAAGGCAATCCCTGGCGGATTTGAAATTTGCGACAATAAAAAATTATTTTTTGAATAATTTACTGTAGAAAAGGCAATCCCTGGCGGATTTGAAATTTGCGACAGTAAAAAATTATTTTTTGAATAATTTACTATAGAAAAGGCAATCCCTGGCGTATTTAAAATTTGCGACAGTAAGAAATTATTTTTTGAATAATTTACTATAGAAAAGGCAATCCCTGGCGTAATTAAAATTTGTGACAGCATAAAATTATTTTTTGAATAATTTACTATAGAAAAGGCAATCCCTGGCGTAATTAAATGTTGCGACAGTTGAAAATTATTTTTTGAATAATTTACTATAGAAAAGGCAATCCCTGGCGCACTTAAAATTTGCGACAGTAGAAAATTATTTTTTGAATAATTTACTATAGAAAAGGCAATCCCTGGCGTAATTAAAATTTGCGACAGTAAAAAATTATTTTTTGAATAATTTACTATAGAAAAGGCAATCCCTGGCGTAATTAAAATTTGCGACAGTAAGAAATTTTTTTTTGAATAATTTACTATAGAAAAGGCAATCCCTGGCGCAATTAAAATTTGCCACAGTAAAAAATTATTTTTTGAATAATTTACTATAGAAAAGGCAATCCCTGGCGTAATTAAAATTTGCGACAGTAGAAAATTATTTTTTGAATAATTTACTATAGAAAAGGCAATCCCTGGCGTAATTAAAATTTGCGACAGTAGAAAATTATTTTTTGAATAATTTACTATAGAAGAGGCAATCCCTGGCGTAATTAAAATTTGCGACAGTAAAAAATTATTTTTTGAATAATTTACTATAGAAAAGGCAATCCCTGGCGCATTTACAATTTGCGACAGTAGAAAATTATTTTTTGAATAATTTACTATAAAAAGGCAATCCCTGGCGTAATTAAAATTTGCGACAGTAAAAAATTATTTTTTGAATAATTTACTATAGAAAAGGCAATCCCTGGCGTAATTAAAATTTGCGAGAGTATAAAATTATTTTTTGAATAATTTACTATAGAAAAGGCAATCCCTGGCGTATTTAAAATTTGCGACAGTATAAAATTATTTTTTGAATAATTTACTATAGAAAAGGCAATCCCTGGCGCAATTAAAATTTGCGACAGTATAAAATTATTTTTTGAATAATTTACTATAGAAAAGGCAATCCCTGGCGTAATTAAAATTTGCGAGAGTAGAAAATTATTTTTTGAATAATTTACTATAGAAAAGGCAGTCCCTGGCGTAATTAAAATTTGCGACAGTTGAATATTATTTTTTGAATAATTTACTATAGAAAAGGCAATCCCTGGCGTAATTAAAATTTGCGACAGTAAAAAATTATTTTTTGAATAATTTACTATAGAAAAGGCAATCCCTGGCGTAATTAAAATTTGCGACAGTAGAAAATTATTTTTTGAATAATTTAATATAGAAAAGGCAATCCCTGGCGTAATTAAAATTTGCGACAGTAAAAAATTATTTTTTGAATAATTTACTATAGAAAAGGCAATCCCTGGCGTAATTAAAATTTGCGACAGTAAAAAATTATTTTTTGAATAATTTACTATAGAAAAGGCAATCCCTGGCGTAATTAAAATTTGCGACAGTAAAAAATTATTTTTTGAATAATTTACTATAGAAAAGGCAATCCCTGGGATATTTAAAATTTGCGACAGATAAAAAAATTATTTTTTGAATAATTTACTATAGAATAGGCAATCTCTGGCGTAATTAAAATTTGCGACAGTATAAAATTATTTTTTGAATAATTTACTATAGAAAAGGCAATCCCTGGCGCAATTAAAATTTGCGACAGTAGAAAATTATTTTTTGAATAATTTACTATAGAAAAGGCAATCCCTGGCGCAATTACAATTTGCGAAAGTATAAAATTATTTTTTGAATAATTTACTATAGAAAAGGCAATCCCTGGCGCAATTAAAATTTGAGACAGTATAAAATTATTTTTTGAATAATTTACTATAGAAAAGGCAATCCCTGGCGCAATTAAAATTTGCGACAGTAAAAAATTATTTTTTGAATAATTTACTATAGAAAAGGCAATCCCTGGCGTAATTAAAATTTGCGACAGTAGAAAATTATTTTTTGAATAATTTACTATAGAAAAGGCAATCCCTGGCGCAATTAAAATTTGCGACAGTAGAAAATTATTTTTTGAATAATTTACTATAGAAAAGGCAATCCCTGGCGCAATTAAAATTTGCAACAGTGAAAAATTATTTTTTGCAAAATTTACTGCAGAAAAGGCAATCCCTGGCGTAATTAAAATTTGCGACAGTATAAAATTATTTTTTGAATAATTTACTATAGATAAGGCAATCCCTGGCGTAATTAAAATTTGCGACAGTATAAAATTATTTTTTGAATAATTTACTATAGAAAAGGCAATCCCTGGCGTAATTAAAATTTGTGACAGTATAAAATTATTTTTTGAATAATTTGCTATAGAAAAGGCAATCCCTGGCGCAATTAAAATTTGCGACAGTAGAAAATTATTTTTTGAATAATTTACTATAGAAAAGGCAATCCCTGGCGTAATTAAAATTTGCGACAGTAGAAAATTATTTTTTGAATAATTTACTATAGAAAAGGCAGTCCCTGGCGTAATTAAAATTTGCGACAGTTGAAAATTATTTTTTGAATAATTTACTATAGAAAAGGCAATCCCTGGCGTAATTAAAATTTGCGACAGTAAAAAATTATTTTTTGAATAATTTACTATAGAAAAGGCAATCCCTGGCGTAATTAAAATTTGCGACAGTAGAAAATTATTTTTTGAATAATTTAATATAGAAAAGGCAATCCCTGGCGTAATTAAAATTTGCGACAGTAAAAAATTATTTTTTGAATAATTTACTATAGAAAAGGCAATCCCTGGCGAATTAAAATTTGCGACAGTAAAAAATTATTTTTTGAATAATTTACTATAGAAAAGGCAATCACCGGCGTAATTAAAATTTGCGACAGTAAAAAATTATTTTTTGAATAATTTACTATAGAAAAGGCAATCCCTGGGATATTTAAAATTTGCGACAGTAAAAAATTATTTTTTGAATAATTTACTATAGAAAAGGCAATCCCTGGCGTAATTAAAATTTGCGACAGTAGAAAATTATTTTTTGAATAATTTAATATAGAAAAGGCAATCCCTGGCGTAATTAAAATTTGCGACAGTAAAAAATTATTTTTTGAATAATTTACTATAGAAAAGGCAATCCCTGGCGAATTAAAATTTGCGACAGTAAAAAATTATTTTTTGAATAATTTACTATAGAAAAGGCAATCACCGGCGTAATTAAAATTTGCGACAGTAAAAAATTATTTTTTGAATAATTTACTATAGAAAAGGCAATCCCTGGGATATTTAAAATTTGCGACAGTAAAAAATTATTTTTTGAATAATTTACTATAGAAAAGGCAATCCCTGGCGTAATTAAAATTTGCGACAGTATAAAATTATTTTTTGAATAATTTACTATAGAAAAGGCAATCCCTGGCGCAATTAAAATTTGCGACAGTAGAAAACTATTTTTTGAATAATTTACTATAGAAAAGGCAATTCCTGGCGCAATTACAATTTGCGAAAGTATAAAATTATTTTTTGAATAATTTACTATAGAAAAGGCAATCCCTGGCGCAATTAAAATTTGCGACAGTATAAAATTATTTTTTGAATAATTTACTATAGAAAAGGCAATCCCTGGCGCAATTAAAATTTGCGACAGTAAAAAATTATTTTTTGAATAATTTACTATAGAAAAGGCAATCCCTGGCGTAATTAAAATTTGCGACAGTAGAAAATTATTTTTTGAATAATTTACTATAGAAAAGGCAATCCCTGGCGCAATTAAAATTTGCGACAGTAGAAAATTATTTTTTGAATAATTTACTATAGAAAAGGCAATCCCTGGCGCAATTAAAATTTGCAACAGTAAAAAATTATTTTTTCAAAATTTACTGTAGAAAAGGCAATCCCTGGCGTAATTAAAATTTGCGACAGTAGAAAATTATTTTTTGAATAATTTACTATAGAAAAGGCAATCCCTGGCGTAATTAAAATTTGCGACATTACAAAATAATTTTTTGAATAATTTACTATATAAAAGGCAATCCCTGGCGTAATTAAAATTTGCGACAGTATAAAATTATTTTTTGAATAATTTACTATAGAAAAGGCAATCCCTGGCGTAATTAAGATTTGCGACAGTATAAAATTATTTTTTGAATAATTTACTATAGAAAAGGCAATCCCTGGCGTAATTAAAATTTGCGACAGTAGAAAATTATTTTTTGAATAATTTACTATAGAAAAGGCAATCCCTGGCGCAATTAAAATTTGCGACAGTAAAAAATTATTTCTTGAATAATTTACTATAGAAAGGCAATCCCTGGCGTAATTACAATTTGCGACAGTAGAAAATTATTTTTTGAATAATTTACTATAGAAAAGGCAAACCCTGGCGTAATTAAAATTTGCGACAGTAGAAAATTATTTTTTGAATAATGTACTATAGAAAAGGCAATCCCTGGCGTAATTAAAATTTGCGACAGTAAAAAATTATTTTTTGAATAATTTACTATAGAAAAGGCAATCCCTGGCGCAATTACAATTTGCGACAGTAGAAATTTATTTTTTGAATAATTTACTATAGAAAAGGCAATCCCTGGCGTAATTAAAATTTGCGACAGTAAAAAATTATTTTTTGAATAATTTACTATAGAAAAGGCAATCCCTGGCGTAATTAAAATTTGCGACAGTATAAAATTATTTTTTGAATAATTTACTATAGAAAAGGCAATCCCTGGCGTAATTAAAATTTGCGACAGTAGAAAATTATTCTTTGAATAATTTAATATAGAAAAGGCAGTCCCTGGCGTAATTAAAATTTGCGACAGTTGAAAATTATTTTTTGAATAATTTACTATAGAAAAGGCAATCCCTGGCGTAATTAAAATTTGCGACAGTAGAAAATTATTTTTTGAATAATTTACTATAGAAAAGGCAATCCCTGGCGTAATTAAAATTTGCGACAGTAGAAAATTATTTTTTGAATAATTTAATATAGAAAAGGCAATCCCTGGCGTAATTAAAATTTGCGACAGTAAAAAATTATTTTTTGAATAATTTACTATAGAAAAGGCAATCCCTGGGATATTTAAAATTTGCGACAGTAAAAAATTATTTTTTGAATAATTTACTATAGAAAAGGCAATCCCTGGCGTAATTAAAATTTGCGACAGTAGAAAATTATTTTTTGAATAATTTAATATAGAAAAGGCAATCCCTGGCGTAATTAAAATTTGCGACAGTAAAAAATTATTTTTTGAATAATTTACTATAGAAAAGGCAATCCCTGGCGAATTAAAATTTGCGACAGTAAAAAATTATTTTTTGAATAATTTACTATAGAAAAGGCAATCACCGGCGTAATTAAAATTTGCGACAGTAAAAAAATATTTTTTGAATAATTTACTATAGAAAAGGCAATCCCTGGGATATTTAAAATTTGCGACAGTAAAAAATTATTTTTTGAATAATTTACTATAGAAAAGGCAATCCCTGGCGTAATTAAAATTTGCGACAGTATAAAATTATTTTTTGAATAATTTACTATAGAAAAGGCAATCCCTGGTGCAATTAAAATTTGCGACAGTAGAAAATTATTTTTTGAATAATTTACTATAGAAAAGGCAATCACTGGCGCAATTACAATTTGCGAAAGTATAAAATTATTTTTTGAATAATTTACTATAGAAAAGGCAATCCCTGGCGCAATTAAAATTTGCGACAGTATAAAATTATTTTTTGAATAATTTACTATAGAAAAGGCAATCCCTGGCGCAATTAAAATTTGCGACAGTAAAAAATTATTTTTTGAATAATTTACTATAGAAAAGGCAATCCCTGGCGTAATTAAAATTTGTGACAGTAGAAAATTATTTTTTGAATAATTTACTATAGAAAAGGCAATCCCTGGCGCAATTAAAATTTGCGACAGTAGAAAATTATTTTTTGAATAATTTACTATAGAAAAGGCAATCCCTGGCGCAATTAAAATTTGCAACAGTAAAAAATTATTTTTTGCAAAATTTCCTGTAGAAAAGGCAATCCCTGGCGTAATTAAAATTTGCGACAGTAGAAAATTATTTTTTGAATAATTTACTATAGAAAAGGCAATCCCTGGCGCAGTTAAAATTTGCGACAGTATAAAATTATTTTTTGAATAATTTACTATAGAAAAGGCAATCCCTGGCGCAATTAAAATTTGCGACAGTAAAAAATTATTTTTTGAATAATTTACTATAGAAAAGGCAATCCCTGGCGTAATTAAAATTTGTGACAGTAGAAAATTATTTTTTGAATAATTTACTATAGAAAAGGCAATCCCTGGCGTAATTAAAATTTGCGACAGTAGAAAATTATTTTTTGAATAATTTACTATAGAAAAGGCAATCCCTGGCGTAATTAAAATTTGCGACATTATAAAATTATTTTTTGAATAATTTACTATATAAAAGGCAATCCCTGGCGTAATTAAAATTTGCGACAGTATAAAATTATTTTTTGAATAATTTACTATAGAAAAGGCAATCCCTGGCGTAATTAAAATTTGCGACAGTATAAAATTATTTTTTGAATAATTTACTATAGAAAAGGCAATCCCTGGCGTAATTAAAATTTGCGACAGTAGAAAATTATTTTTTGAATAATTTACTATAGAAAAGGCAATCCCTGGCGCAATTAAAATTTGCGACAGTAAAAAATTATTTCTTGAATAATTTACTATTGAAAGGCAATCCCTGGCGTAATTACAATTTGCGACAGTAGAAAATTATTTTTTGAATAATTTACTATAGAAAAGGCAAACCCTGGCGTAATTAAAATTTGCGACAGTAGAAAATTATTTTTTGAATAATGTACTATAGAAAAGGCAATCCCTGGCGTAATTAAAATTTGCGACAGTAAAAAATTATTTTTTGAATAATTTACTATAGAAAAGGCAATCCCTGGCGCAATTACAATTTGCGACAGTAGAAAATTATTTTTTGAATAATTTACTATAGAAAAGGCAATCCCTGGCGTAATTAAAATTTGTGACAGTATAAAATTATTTTTTGAATAATTTACTATAGAAAAGGCAATCCCTGGCGCAATTAAAATTTGCGACAGTAGAAAATTATGTTTTGAATAATTTACTATAGAAAAGGCCATCCCTGGCGTAATTAAAATTTGCGACAGTAGAAAATTATTTTTTGAATAATTTACTATAGAAATGGCAATCCCTGGCGTAATTAAAATTTGCGACAGTTGAAAATTATTTTTTGAATAATTTACTATAGAAAAGGCAATCACTGGCGTAATTAAAATTTGCGACAGTAAAAAATTATTTTTTGAATAATTTACTATAGAAAAGGCAATCCCTGGCGGATTTGAAATTTGCGACAGCAAAAAATTATTTTTTGAATAATTTACTATAGAAAAGGCAATCCCTGGCGCAATTAAAATTTGCGACAGTAAAAAATTATTTTTTGAATAATTTACTATAGAAAAGGCAATCCCTGGCGTAATTAAAATTTGCGACAGTAGAAAATTATTTTTTGAATAATTTACTATAGAAAAGGCAATCCCTGGCGTAATTAAAATTTGCGACAGTAAAAAAATTATTTTTTGAATAATTTACTATAGAAAAGGCAATCCCTGGCGTAATTAAAATTTGCGACAGTAAAAAATTATTTTTTGAATAATTTACTATAGAAAAGGCAATCCCTGGCGTAATTAAAATTTGCGACAGTAGAAAATTATTTTTTGAATAATTTACTATAGAAAAGACAATCCCTGGCGTAATTAAAATTTGCGACAGTTGAAAATTATTTTTTGAATAATTTACTATAGAAAAGGCAATCCCTGGCGTAATTAAAATTTGCGACAGTAAAAAATTATTTTTTGAATAATTTACTATAGAAAAGGCAATCCCTGGCGGATTTGAAATTTGCGACAGTAAAAAATTATTTTTTGAATAATTTACTATAGAAAAGGCAATCCCTGGCGCAATTAAAATTTGCGATAGTAAAAAATTATTTTTTGCAAAATTTACTTTAGAAAAGGCAATCCCTGGCGGATTTGAAATTTGCGACAGTAAAAAATTATTTTTTGAATAATTTACTATAGAAAAGGCAATCCCTGGCGTATTTAAAATTTGCGACAGTAACAAATTATTTTTTGAATAATTTACTATAGAAAAGGCAATCCCTGGCGTAATTAAAATTTGCGACAGTATAAAATTATTTTTTGAATAATTTACTATAGAAAAGGCAATCCCTGGCGTAATTAAAATTTGCGACAGTAGAAAATTATTTTTTGAATAATTTACTATAGAAAAGGCAATCCCTGGCGTAATTAAAATTTGCGACAGTTGAAAATTATTTTTTGAATAATTTACTATAGAAAAGGCAATCCCTGGCGTAATTAAAATTTGCGAGAGTAAAAAATTATTTTTTGAATAATTTACTATAGAAAAGGCAATCCCTGGCGGATTTGAAATTTGCGACAGTAAAAAATTATTTTTTGAATAATTTACTATAGAAAAGGCAATCCCTGGCGTAATTAAAATTTGCGACAGTAAAAAATTATTTTTTGAATAATTTCCTATAGAAAAGGCAATCCGTGGCGTAATTAAAATTTGCGACAGTAGAAAATTATTTTTTGAATAATTTACTATAGAAAAGGCAATCCCTGGCGTAATTAAAATTTGCGACAGTTGAAAATTATTTTTTGAATAATTTACTATAGAAAAGGCAATCCCTGGCGTAATTAAAATTTGCGACAGTAAAAAATTATTTTTTGAATAATTTACTATAGAAAAGGCAATCCCTGGCGGATTTGAAATTTGCGACAGTAAAAAATTATTTTTTGAATAATTTACTATAGAAAAGGCAATCCCTGGCGCAATTAAAATTTGCGATAGTAAAAAATTATTTTTTGCAAAATTTACTTTAGAAAAGGCAATCCCTGGCGGATTTGAAATTTGCGACAGTAAAAAATTATTTTTTGAATAATTTACTATAGAAAAGGCAATCCCTGGCGTAATTAAAATTTGCGACAGTATAAAATTATTTTTTGAATAATTTACTATAGAAAAGGCAATCCCTGGCGTAATTAAAATTTGCGACAGTAGAAAATTATTTTTTGAATAATTTACTATAGAAAAGGCAATCCCTGGCGCAATTAAAATTTGCGACAGTAAAAAATTATTTCTTGAATAATTTACTATTGAAAGGCAATCCCTGGCGTAATTACAATTTGCGACAGTAGAAAATTATTTTTTGAATAATTTACTATAGAAAAGGCAAACCCTGGCGTAATTAAAATTTGCGACAGTAGAAAATTATTTTTTGAATAATGTACTATAGAAAAGGCAATCCCTGGCGTAATTAAAATTTGCGACAGTAAAAAATTATTTTTTGAATAATTTACTATAGAAAAGGCAATCCCTGGCGCAATTACAATTTGCGACAGTAGAAAATTATTTTTTGAATAATTTACTATAGAAAAGGCAATCCCTGGCGTAATTAAAATTTGTGACAGTATAAAATTATTTTTTGAATAATTTACTATAGAAAAGGCAATCCCTGGCGCAATTAAAATTTGCGACAGTAGAAAATTATGTTTTGAATAATTTACTATAGAAAAGGCCATCCCTGGCGTAATTAAAATTTGCGACAGTAGAAAATTATTTTTTGAATAATTTACTATAGAAATGGCAATCCCTGGCGTAATTAAAATTTGCGACAGTTGAAAATTATTTTTTGAATAATTTACTATAGAAAAGGCAATCACTGGCGTAATTAAAATTTGCGACAGTAAAAAATTATTTTTTGAATAATTTACTATAGAAAAGGCAATCCCTGGCGGATTTGAAATTTGCGACAGCAAAAAATTATTTTTTGAATAATTTACTATAGAAAAGGCAATCCCTGGCGCAATTAAAATTTGCGACAGTAAAAAATTATTTTTTGAATAATTTACTATAGAAAAGGCAATCCCTGGCGTAATTAAAATTTGCGACAGTAGAAAATTATTTTTTGAATAATTTACTATAGAAAAGGCAATCCCTGGCGTAATTAAAATTTGCGACAGTAAAAAAATTATTTTTTGAATAATTTACTATAGAAAAGGCAATCCCTGGCGTAATTAAAATTTGCGACAGTAAAAAATTATTTTTTGAATAATTTACTATAGAAAAGGCAATCCCTGGCGTAATTAAAATTTGCGACAGTAGAAAATTATTTTTTGAATAATTTACTATAGAAAAGACAATCCCTGGCGTAATTAAAATTTGCGACAGTTGAAAATTATTTTTTGAATAATTTACTATAGAAAAGGCAATCCCTGGCGTAATTAAAATTTGCGACAGTAAAAAATTATTTTTTGAATAATTTACTATAGAAAAGGCAATCCCTGGCGGATTTGAAATTTGCGACAGTAAAAAATTATTTTTTGAATAATTTACTATAGAAAAGGCAATCCCTGGCGCAATTAAAATTTGCGATAGTAAAAAATTATTTTTTGCAAAATTTACTTTAGAAAAGGCAATCCCTGGCGGATTTGAAATTTGCGACAGTAAAAAATTATTTTTTGAATAATTTACTATAGAAAAGGCAATCCCTGGCGTATTTAAAATTTGCGACAGTAACAAATTATTTTTTGAATAATTTACTATAGAAAAGGCAATCCCTGGCGTAATTAAAATTTGCGACAGTATAAAATTATTTTTTGAATAATTTACTATAGAAAAGGCAATCCCTGGCGTAATTAAAATTTGCGACAGTAGAAAATTATTTTTTGAATAATTTACTATAGAAAAGGCAATCCCTGGCGTAATTAAAATTTGCGACAGTTGAAAATTATTTTTTGAATAATTTACTATAGAAAAGGCAATCCCTGGCGTAATTAAAATTTGCGAGAGTAAAAAATTATTTTTTGAATAATTTACTATAGAAAAGGCAATCCCTGGCGGATTTGAAATTTGCGACAGTAAAAAATTATTTTTTGAATAATTTACTATAGAAAAGGCAATCCCTGGCGTAATTAAAATTTGCGACAGTAAAAAATTATTTTTTGAATAATTTCCTATAGAAAAGGCAATCCGTGGCGTAATTAAAATTTGCGACAGTAGAAAATTATTTTTTGAATAATTTACTATAGAAAAGGCAATCCCTGGCGTAATTAAAATTTGCGACAGTTGAAAATTATTTTTTGAATAATTTACTATAGAAAAGGCAATCCCTGGCGTAATTAAAATTTGCGACAGTAAAAAATTATTTTTTGAATAATTTACTATAGAAAAGGCAATCCCTGGCGGATTTGAAATTTGCGACAGTAAAAAATTATTTTTTGAATAATTTACTATAGAAAAGGCAATCCCTGGCGCAATTAAAATTTGCGATAGTAAAAAATTATTTTTTGCAAAATTTACTTTAGAAAAGGCAATCCCTGGCGGATTTGAAATTTGCGACAGTAAAAAATTATTTTTTGAATAATTTACTATAGAAAAGGCAATCCCTGGCGTATTTAAAATTTGCGACAGTAAGAAATTATTTTTTGAATAATTTACTATAGAAAAGGCAATCCCTGGCGTAATTAAAATTTGCGACAGTATAAAATTATTTTTTGAATAATTTACTATAGAAAAGGCAATCCCTGGCGTAGTTAAAATTTGCGACAGTAGAAAATTATTTGTTGAATAATTTACTATAGAAAAGCCAATCCCTGGCGTAATTAAAATTTGCGACAGTAGAAAATTATTTTTTGAATAATTTACTATAGAAAAGGCAATCCCTGGCGTAATTAAAATTTGCGACAGTAAAAAATTATTTTTTGAATAATTTACTATAGAAAAGGCAATCCCTGGCGGATTTGAAATTTGCGACAGTAAAAAATTATTTTTTGAATAATTTACTATAGAAAAGGCAATCCCTGGCGTAATTAAAATTTGCGACAGAAGAAAATTATTTTTTGAATAATTTACTATAGAAAAGGCAATCCCTGGCGTAATTAAAATTTGCGACAGTAGAAAATTATTTTTTGAATAATTTAATATAGAAAAGGCAATCCCTGGCGTAATTAAAATTTGCGACAGTAAAAAATTATTTTTTGAATAATTTACTATAGAAAAGGCAATCCCTGGCGAATTAAAATTTGCGACAGTAAAAAATTATTTTTTGAATAATTTACTATAGAAAAGGCAATCACCGGCGTAATTAAAATTTGCGACAGTAAAAAATTATTTTTTGAATAATTTATTATAGAAAAGGCAATCCCTGGGATATTTAAAATTTGCGACAGTAAAAACTTATTTTTTGAATAATTTACTATAGAAAAGGCAATCCCTGGCGTAATTAAAATTTGCGACAGTATAAAATTATTTTTTGAATAATTTACTATAGAAAAGGCAATCCCTGGCGCAATTAAAATTTGCGACAGTAGAAAATTATTTTTTGAATTATTTACTATAGAAAAGGCAATCCCTGGCGCAATTACAATTTGCGAAAGTATAAAATTATTTTTTGAATAATTTACTATAGAAAAGGCAATCCCTGGCGCAATTAAAATTTGCGACAGTATAAAATTATTTTTTGAATAATTTACTATAGAAAAGGCAATCCCTGGCGCAATTAAAATTTGCGACAGTAAAAAATTATTTTTTGAATAATTTACTATAGAAAAGGCAATCCCTGGCGTAATTAAAATTTGCGACAGTAGAAAATTATTTTTTGAATAATTTACTATAGAAAAGGCAATCCCTGGCGCAATTAAAATTTGCGACAGTAGAAAATTATTTTTTGAATAATTTACTATAGAAAAGGCAATCCCTGGCGCAATTAAAATTTGCAACAGTAAAAAATTATTTTTTGCAAAATTTACTGTAGAAAAGGCAATCCCTGGCGTAATTAAAATTTGCGACAGTAGAAAATTATTTTTTGAATAATTTACTATAGAAAAGGCAATCCCTGGCGTAATTAAAATTTGCGACATTATAAAATAATTTTTTGAATAATTTACTATATAAAAGGCAATCCCTGGCGTAATTAAAATTTGCGACAGTATAAAATTATTTTTTGAATAATTTACTATAGAAAAGGCAATCCCTGGCGTAATTAAAATTTGCGACAGTATAAAATTATTTTTTGAATAATTTACTATAGAAAAGGCAATCCCTGGCGTAATTAAAATTTGCGACAGTAGAAAATTATTTTTTGAATAATTTACTATAGAAAAGGCAATCCCTGGCGCAATTAAAATTTGCAACAGTAAAAAATTATTTCTTGAATAATTTACTATAGAAAGGCAATCCCTGGCGTAATTACAATTTGCGACAGTAGAAAATTATTTTTTGAATAATTTACTATAGAAAAGGCAAACCCTGGCGTAATTAAAATTTGCGACAGTAGAAAATTATTTTTTGAATAATGTACTATAGAAAAGGCAATCCCTGGCGTAATTAAAATTTGCGACAGTAAAAAATTATTTTTTGAATAATTTACTATAGAAAAGGCAATCCCTGGCGCAATTACAATTTGCGACAGTAGAAAATTATTTTTTGAATAATTTACTATAGAAAAGGCAATCCCTGGCGTAATTAAAATTTGCGACAGTAAAAAATTATTTTTTGAATAATTTACTATAGAAAAGGCAATCCCTGGCGTAATTAAAATTTGCGACAGTATAAAATTATTTTTTGAATAATTACTATAGAAAAGGCAATCCCTGGCGTAATTAAAATTTGCGACAGTAGAAAATTATTTTTTGAATAATTTAATATAGAAAAGGCAGTCCCTGGCGTAATTAAAATTTGCGACAGTTGAAAATTATTTTTTGAATAATTTACTATAGAAAAGGCAATCCCTGGCGTAATTAAAATTTGCGACAGTAAAAAATTATTTTTTGAATAATTTACTATAGAAAAGGCAATCCCTGGCGAATTAAAATTTGCGACAGTAAAAAATTATTTTTTGAATAATTTACTATAGAAAAGGCAATCACCGGCGTAATTAAAATTTGCGACAGTAAAAAATTATTTTTTGAATAATTTACTATAGAAAATGCAATCCCTGGGATATTTAAAATTTGCGACAGTAAAAAATTATTTTTTGAATAATTTACTATAGAAAAGGCAATCCCTGGCGTAATTAAAATTTGCGACAGTAGAAAATTATTTTTTGAATAATTTAATATAGAAAAGGCAATCCCTGGCGTAATTAAAATTTGCGACAGTAAAAAATTATTTTTTGAATAATTTACTATAGAAAAGTCAATCCCTGGCGAATTAAAATTTGCGACAGTAAAAAATTATTTTTTGAATAATTTACTATAGAAAAGGCAATTACCGGCGTAATTAAAATTTGCGACATTAAAAAATTATTTTTTGAATAATTTACTATATAAAAGGCAATCCCTGGGATATTTAAAATTTGCGACAGTAAAAAATTATTTTTTGAATAATTTACTATAGAAAAGGCAATCCCTGGCGTAATTAAAATTTGCGACAGTATAAAATTATTTTTTGAATAATTTACTATAGAAAAGGCAATCCCTGGTGCAATTAAAATTTGCGACAGTAGAAAATTATTTTTTGAATAATTTACTATAGAAAAGGCAATCCCTGGCGCAATTACAATTTGCGAAAGTATAAAATTATTTTTTGAATAATTTACTATAGAAAAGGCAATCCCTGGCGCAATTAAAATTTGCGACAGTATAAAATTATTTTTTGAATAATTTACTATAGAAAAGGCAATCCCTGGCGCAATTAAAATTTGCGACAGTAAAAAATTATTTTTTGAATAATTTACTATAGAAAAGGCAATCCCTGGCGTAATTAAAATTTGCGACAGTAGAAAATTATTTTTTGAATAATTTACTATAGAAAAGGCAATCCCTGGCGCAATTAAAATTTGCGACAGTAGAAAATTATTTTTTGAATAATTTACTATAGAAAAGGCAATCCCTGGCGCAATTAAAATTTGCAACAGTAAAAAATTATTTTTTGCAAAATTTACTGTAGAAAAGGCAATCCCTGGCGTAATTAAAATTTGCGACAGTAGAAAATTATTTTTTGAATAATTTACTATAGAAAAGGCAATCCCTGGCGTAATTAAAATTTGCGACATTATAAAATAATTTTTTGAATAATTTACTATATAAAAGGCAATCCCTGGCGTAATTAAAATTTGCGACAGTATAAAATTATTTTTTGAATAATTTACTATAGAAAAGGCAATCCCTGGCGTAATTAAAATTTGCGACAGTATAAAATTATTTTTTGAATAATTTACTATAGAAAAGGCAATCCCTGGCGTAATTAAAATTTGCGACAGTAGAAAATTATTTTTTGAATAATTTACTATAGAAAAGGCAATCCCTGGCGCAATTAAAATTTGCGACAGTAAAAAATTATTTCTTGAATAATTTACTATAGAAAGGCAATCCCTGGCGTAATTACAATTTGCGACAGTAGAAAATTATTTTTTGAATAATTTACTATAGAAAAGGCAAACCCTGGCGTAATTAAAATTTGCGACAGTAGAAAATTATTTTTTGAATAATGTACTATAGAAAAGGCAATCCCTGGCGTAATTAAAATTTGCGACAGTAAAAAATTATTTTTTGAATAATTTACTATAGAAAAGGCAATCCCTGGCGCAATTACAATTTGCGACTGTAGAAAATTATTTTTTGAATAATTTACTATAGAAAAGGCAATCCCTGGCGTAATTAAAATTTCGACAGTAAAAAATTATTTTTTGAATAATTTACTGTAGAAAAGGCAATCCCTGGCGTAATTAAAATTTGCGACAGTATAAAATTATTTTTTGAATAATTTACTATAGAAAAGGCAATCCCTGGCGTAATTAAAATTTGTGACAGTATAAAATTATTTTTTGAATAATTTACTATAGAAAAGGCAATCCCTGGCGCAATTAAAATTTGCGACAGTAGAAAATTATGTTTTGAATAATTTACTATAGAAAAGGCCATCCCTGGCGTAATTAAAATTTGCGACAGTAGAAAATTATTTTTTGAATAATTTACTATAGAAAAGGCAATCCCTGGCGTAATTAAAATTTGCGACAGTTGAAAATTATTTTTTGAATAATTTACTATAGAAAAGGCAATCACTGGCGTAATTAAAATTTGCGACAGTAAAAAATTATTTTTTGAATAATTTACTATAGAAAAGGCAATCCCTGGCGGATTTGAAATTTGCGACAGCAAAAAATTATTTTTTGAATAATTTACTATAGAAAAGGCAATCCCTGGCGCAATTAAAATTTGCGACAGTAAAAAATTATTTTTTGAATAATTTACTATAGAAAAGGCAATCCCTGGCGTAATTAAAATTTGCGACAGTAGAAAATTATTTTTTGAATTATTTACTATAGAAAAGGCAATCCCTGGCGTAATTAAAATTTGCGACAGTAGAAAATTATTTTTTGAATAATTTACTATAGAAAAGGCAATCCCTGGCGTAATTAAAATTTGCGACAGTAAAAAATTATTTTTTGAATAATTTACTATAGAAAAGGCAATCCCTGGCGTAATTAAAATTTGCGACAGTAGAAAATTATTTTTTGAATAATTTACTATAGAAAAGGCAATCCCTGGCGTAATTAAAATTTGCGACAGTTGAAAATTATTTTTTGAATAATTTACTATAGAAAAGGCAATCCCTGGCGTAATTAAAATTTGCGACAGTAAAAAATTATTTTTTGAATAATTTACTATAAAAAAGGCAATCCCTGGCGGATTTGAAATTTGCGACAATAAAAAATTATTTTTTGAATAATTTACTATAGAATAGGCAATCCCTGGCGCAATTAAAATTTGCGATAGTAAAAAATTATTTTTTGCAAAATTTACTTTAGAAAAGGCAATCCCTGGCGGATTTGAAATTTGCGACAGTAAAAAATTATTTTTTGAATAATTTACTATAGAAAAGGCAATCCCTGGCGTATTTAAAATTTGCGACAGTAAGAAATTATTTTTTGAATAATTTACTATAGAAAAGGCAATCCCTGGCGTAATTAAAATTTGCGACAGTATAAAATTATTTTTTGAATAATTTACTATAGAAAAGGCAATCCCTGGCGTAATTAAAATTTGCGACAGTAGAAAATTATTTGTTGAATAATTTACTATAGAAAAGCCAATCCCTGGCGCATTTAAAATTTGCGACAGTAGAAAATTATTTTTTGAATAATTTACTATAGAAAAGGCAATCCCTGGCGTAATTAAAATTTGCGACAGTAAAAAATTATTTTTTGAATAATTTACTATAGAAAAGGCAATCCCTGGCGGATTTGAAATTTGCGACAGTAAAAAATTATTTTTTGAATAATTTACTATAGAAAAGGCAATCCCTGGCGTAATTAAAATTTGCGACAGTAGAAAATTATTTTTTGAATAATTTCCTATAGAAAAGGCAATCCCTGGCGTAATTAAAATTTGCGACAGTAGAAAATTATTTTTTGAATAATTTACTATAGAAAAGGCAATCCCTGGCGTAATTAAAATTTGCGACAGTAAAAAATTATTTTTTGAATAATTTACTATAGAAAAGGCAATCCCTGGCGGATTTGAAATTTGCGACAGTAAAAAATTATTTTTTGAATAATTTACTATAGAAAAGGCAATCCCTGGCGCAATTAAAATTTGCGATAGTAAAAAATTATTTTTTGCAAAATTTACTTTAGAAAAGGCAATCCCTGGCGGATTTGAAATTTGCGACAGTAAAAAATTATTTTTTGAATAATTTACTATAGAAAAGGCAATCCCTGGCGCACTTAAAATTTGCGACAGTAGAAAATTATTTTTTGAATAATTTACTATAGAAAAGGCAATCCCTGGCGTAATTAAAATTTGCGACAGTAGAAAATTATTTTTTGAATAATTTACTATAGAAAAGGCAATCCCTGGCGTAATTAAAATTTGCGACAGTAGAAAATTATTTTTTGAATAATTTACTATAGAAAAGGCAATCCCTGGCGTAATTAAAATTTGCGACAGTATAAAATTATTTTTTGAATAATTTACTATAGAAAAGGCAATCCCTGGCGTAATTAAAATTTGTGACAGTATAAAATTATTTTTTGAATAATTTACTATAGAAAAGGCAATCCCTGGCGCAATTACAATTTGTGATAGTAAAAAATTATTTTTTGAATAATTTACTATAGAAAAGGCAATCCCTGGCGTAATTAAAATTTGCGACAGTAAAAAATTATTTTTTGAATAATTTACTATAGAAAAGGCAATCCCTGTCGTAATTAAAATTTGCGACAGTATAAAATTATTTTTTGAATAATTTACTATAGAAAAGGCAATCCCTGGCGCAATTAAAATTTGCGACAGTAGAAAATTATTTTTTGAATAATTTACTATAGAAAAGGCAATCCCTGGCGCAATTACAATTTGCGACAGTATAAAATTATTTTTTGAATAATTTACTATAGAAAAGGCAATCCCTGGCGTAATTAAAATTTGCGACAGTAGAAAATTATTTTTTGAATAATTTACTATAGAAAAGGCAACCCCTGGCGCAATTAAAATTTGCGACAGTATAAAATTATTGAATAATTTACTATAGAAAAGGCAATCCCTGGCGCAATTAAAATTTGCGACAGTAAAAAATTATTTTTTGAATAATTTACTATAGCAAAGGCAATCCCTGGCGTAATTAAAATTTGCGACAGTAGAAAATTATTTTTTGAATAATTTACTATAGAAAAGGCAATCCCTGGCCCAATTAAAATTTGCGACAGTAGAAAATTATTTTTTGAATAATTTACTATAGAAAAGGCAATCTCTAGCGCAATTAAAATTTGCAACAGTAAAAAATTATTTTTTGCAAAATTTACTGTAGAAAAGGCAATCCCTGGCGTAATTAAAATTTGCGACAGTAGAAAATTATTTTTTGAATAATTTACTATAGAAAAGGCAATCCCTGGCGTAATTAAAATTTCCGACAGTATAAAATTATTTTTTGAATAATTTACTATAGAAAAGGCAATCCCTGGCGCAATTAAAATTTGCAACAGTATAAATTTTTTTTTTGCAAAATTTACTGTAGAAATGGCAATCCCTGGCGTAATTAAAATTTGCGACAGTAAAAAATTATTTTTTGAATAATTTACTATAGAATAGGCAATCCCTGGCGTAATTAAAATTTGCGACAGCTGAAAATTATTTTTTGAATAATTTACTATAGAAAAGGCAATCCCTGGCGTAATTAAAATTTGCGACAGTAGAAAATTATTTTTTGAATAATTTACTATAGAAAAGGCAATCCCTGGCGTAATTAAAATTTGCGACAGTAAAAAATTATTTTTTGAATAATTTACTATAGAAAAGGCAATCCCTGGCGTAATTAAAATTTGCGACAGTAGAAAATTATTTTTTGAATAATTTACTATAGAAAAGGCAATCCCTGGCGTAATTAAAATTTGCGACAGTTGAAAATTATTTTTTGAATAATTTACTATAGAAAAGGCAATCCCTGGCGTAATTAAAATTTGCGACAGTAGAAAATTATTTTTTGAATAATTTACTATAGAAAAGGCAATCCCTGGCGTAATTAAAATTTGCGACAGTAAAAAATTATTTTTTGAATAATTTACTATAGAAAAGGCAATCCCTGGCGTAATTAAAATTTGCGACAGTAGAAAATTATTTTTTGAATAATTTACTATAGAAAAGACAATCCCTGGCGTATTTAAAATTTGCGACAGTAGAAAATTATTTTTTGAATAATTTACTATAGAAAAGGCAATCCCTGGCGTATTTAAAATTTGCGACAGTATAAAATTATTTTTTGAATAATTTACTATAGAAAAGGCAATCCCTGACGTATTTAAAATTTGCGACAGTAAAAAATTATTTTTTGAATAATTTACCATAGAAAAGGCAATCCCTGGGCCAATTAAAATTTGCGACAGTAGAAAATTATTTTTTGAATAATTTACTATAGAAAAGGCAATCCCTGGCGCAATTACAATTTGCGACAGTAGAAAATTATTTTTTGAATAATTTACTATAGAAAAGGCAATCCCTGGCGTAATTAAAATTTGCGACAGTAAAAAATTATTTTTTGAATAATTTACTATAGAAAAGGCAATCCCTGGCGTAATTAAAATTTGCGACAGTATAAAATAATTTTTTGAATAAATTACTATAGAAAAGACAATCCCTGGCGTAATTAAAATTTGCGACAGTATAAAATTATTTTTTGAATAATTTACTATAGAAAAGGCAATCCCTGGCGCAATTAAAATTTGCGACAGTAGAAAATTATGTTTTGAGTAATTTACTATAGAAAAGGCCATCCCTGGCGTAATTAAAATTTGCGACAGTAGAAAATTATTTTTTGAATAATTTACTATAGAAAAGGCAATCCCTGGCGTAATTAAAATTTGCGACAGTTGAAAATTATTTTTTGAATAATTTACTATAGAAATGGTAATCCCTAGCGTAATTAAAATTTGCGACAGTAAAAAATTATTTTTTGAATAATTTACTATAGAAAAGGCAATCCCTGGCGTAATTAAAATTTGCGACAGTATAAAATTATTTTTGAATAATTTACTATAGAAAAGGCAATCCCTGGCGCAATTAAAATTTGCGACAGTATAAAATTATTTTTTGAATAATTTACTATAGAATAGGCAATCCCTGGCGTATTTGAAATTTGCGACAGTAAAAAATTATTTTTTGAATAATTTACAATAGAAAAGGCAATCCCTGGCGCAATTAAAATTTGCGATAGTAAAAAATTATTTTTTGCAAAATTTACTGTAGAAAAGGCAATCCCTGGCGGATTTGAAATTTGCGACAGTAAAAAATTATTTTTTGAATATTTTACTATAGAAAAGGCAATCCCTGCCGCAATTAAAATTTGCGACAGTAAAAAATTATTTTTTGAATAATTTACTATAGAAAAGGCAATCCCTGGCGTAATTAAAATTTGCGACAGTATAAAATTATTTTTTGAATAATTTACTATAGAAAAGGCAATCCCTAGCGTAATTAAAATTTGCGACAGTAGAAAATTATTTTTTGAATAATTTACTATAGAAAAGGAAATCCTTGGCGTAATTAAAATTTGCGACAGTAAAAAATTATTTTTTGCAAAATTTACTGTAGAAAAGGCAATCCCTGGCGGATTTGAAATTTGCGACAGTAAAAAATTATTTTTTGAATAATTTACTATTGAAAAGGCAATCCCTGGCGTATTTAAAATTTGCGACAGTAAGAAATTATTTTTTGAATAATTTACTATAGAAAAGGCAATCCCTGGCGTAATTAAAATTTGCGACAGTATAAAATTATTTTTTGAATAATTTACAATAGAAAAGGCAATCCCTAGCGTAATTAAAATTTGCGACAGTAGAAAATTATTTTTTGCAAAATTTACTGTAGAAAAGGCAATCCCTGGCGTAATTACAATTTGCGACAGTATAAAATTATTTTTTGAATAATTTACTATAGAAAAGGCAATCCCTGGCGTAATTAAAATTTGCGACAGTAAAAAATTATTTTTTGAATAATTTACTATAGAAAAGGCAATCCCTGGCGTAATTAAAATTTGCAACAGTAGAAAATTATTTTTTGAATAATTTACTATAGAAAAGGCAATCCCTGGCGTAATTAAAATTTGCGACATTGAAAATTATTTTTTGAATAATTTACTATAGAAAAGGCAATCCCTGGCGTAATTAAAATTTGCGACAGTAGAAAATTATTTTTTGAATAATTTACTATAGAAAAGGCAATCCTGGCGTAATTAAAATTTGCGACAGTAAAAAATTATTTTTTGAATAATTTACTATAAAAAAGGCAATCCTGGCGTAATTAAAATTTGCGACAGTATAAAATTATTTTTTGAATAATTTACTATAGAAAAGGCAATCCCTGGTGTATTTAAAATTTGCGACAGTAGAAAATTATTTTTTGAATAATTTACTATAGAAAAGGCAATCCCTGGCGTATTTAAAATTTGCGACAGTATAAAATTATTTTTTGAATAATTTACTATAGAAAAGGCAATCCCTGGCGTATTTAAAATTTGCGACAGTAAAAAATTATTTTTTGAATAATTTACTATAGAAAAGGCAACCCCTGGCGCAATTAAAATTTGCGACAGTAGAAAATTATTTTTTGAATAATTTACTATAGAAAAGGCAATCCTGGCGCAATTAAAATTTGCAATAGTAAAAAATTAGTTTTTGCAAAATTTACTGTAGAAAAGGCAATCCCTGGCGTAATTAAAATTTGCGACAGTAGAAAATTATTTTTTGAATAATTTACTATAGAAAAGGCAATCCCTGGCGTAATTAAAATTTGCGACCGTATAAAATTATTTTTTGAATAATTTACTATAGAAAAGGCAATCCCTGGCGCAATTAAAATTTGCAACAGTAAAAAATTATTTTTCGCAAAATTTACTGTAGAAAAGGCAATCCCTGGCGTAATTAAAATTTGCGACAGTAGAAAATTATTTTTTGAATAATTTTCTATAGAAAAGGCAATTCCTGGCGTAATTAAAATTTGCGACAGTAAGAAATTATTTTTTGAATAATTTACTATAGAAAAGGCAATCCCTGGCGCAATTAAAATTTGCGACAGTAAAAAATTATTTTTTGAATAATTTACTATAGAAAAGGCAATCCCTGGCGTAATTAAAATTTGCGACAGTAGAAAATTATTTTTTGAATAATTTACTATAGAAAAGGCAATCCCTGGCGCAATTAAAATTTGCGACACTAGAAAATTATTTTTTGAATAATTTACTATAGAAAAGGCAATCCCTGCCGCAATTAAAATTTGCAACACTAAAAAATTATTTTTTGCAAAATTTACTGTAGAAAAGGCAATCCCTGGCGTAATTAAAATTTGCGACAGTAGAAAATTATTTTTTGATAATTTACTATAGAAAAGGCAATCCCTGGCGTAATTAAAATTTGCGACAGTATAAAATTATTTTTTGAATAATTTACTATAGAAAAGGCAATCCCTGGCGCAATTAAAATTTGCAAGAGTAAAAAATTTTTTTTTGCAAAATTTACTGTAGAAAAGGCAATCCCTGGCGTAATTAAAATTTGCGACAGTAAAAAATTATTTTTTGAATATTTTACTATAGAAAAGGCAATCCCTGGCGTAATTAAAATTTGCGACAGTAGAAAATTATTTTTGAATAATTTACTATAGAAAAGGCAATCCCTGGCGTAATTAAAATTTGCGACAGTTGAAAATTATATTTTGAATAATTTACTATAGAAAAGGCAATCCCTGGCGTAATTAAATTTGCGACAGTAGAAAATTATTTTTGAATAATTTACTATAGAAAAGGCAATCCCTGGCGTAATTAAAATTTGCGACAGTAAAAAATTATTTTTTGAGTAATTTACTATAGAAAAGGCAATCCCTGGCGTAATTAAAATTTGCGACAGTAGAAAATTATTTTTTGAATAATTTACTATAGAAAAGGCAATCCCTGGCGTATTTAAAATTTGCGACAGTAGAAAATTATTTTTTGAATAATTTACTATAGAAAAGGCAATCCCTGGCGTATTTAAAATTTCCGACAGTATAAAATTATTTTTTGAATAATTTACTATAGAAAAGGCAATCCCTCGCGTATTTAAAATTTGCGACAGTAAAAAATTATTTTTTGAATAATTTACTATAGAAAAGGCAATCCCTGGCGCAATTAAAATTTGCGACAGTAGAAAATTATTTTTTGAATAATTTACTATAGAAGAGGCAATCCCTGGCGCAATTAAAATTTGCAACAGTAAAAAATTATTTTTTGCAAAATTTACTGTAGAAAAGGCAATCCCTGGCGTAATTAAAATTTGCGACAGTAGAAAATTATTTTTTGATTTTTTGAATAATTTACTATAGAAAAGGCAATCCCTGGCGTAATTAAAATTTGCGACAGTATAAAATTATTTTTTGAATAATTTACTATAGAAAAGGCAATCCCTGGCGTAATTAAAATTTGCGACAGTATAAAATTATTTTTTGAATAATTTACTATAGAAAAGGCAATCCCTGGCGTAATTAAAATTTGCGACAGCATAAAATTATTTTTTGAATAATTTACTATAGAAAAGGCAATCCCTGGCGTAATTAAAATTTGCGACAGTAGAAAATTATTTTTTGAATAATTTACTATAGAAAAGGCAATCCCTGGCGTAATTAAAATTTGCGATAGTAAAAAATTATTTTTTGAATAATTTACTATAGAAAAGGCAATCCCTGGCGTAATTAAAATTTGCGACAGTAGAAAAATTATTTTTTGAATAATTTACTATAGAAAAGGCAATCCCTGGCGTAATTAAAATTTGCGACAGTAAAAAATTATTTTTTGAATAATTTACTATGGAAAAGGCAATCCCTGGCCCAATTACAATTTGCGACAGTAGAAAATTATTTTTTGAATAATTTACTATAGTAAAGGCAATCCCTGGCGTAATTAAAATTTGCGACAGTAAAAAATTATTTTTTGAATAATTTACTATAGAAAAGGCAATCCCTGGCGTAATTAAAATTTGCGACAGTAAAAAATTATTTTTTGAATAATTTACTATAGAAAAGGCAATCCCTGGCGTAATTAAAATTTGCGACAGTATAAAATTATTTTTTGAATAATTTACTATAGAAAAGGCAATCCCTGGCGCAATTAAAATTTGCGACAGTAGAAAATTATTTTTTGAATAATTTACTATAGAAAAGGCCATCCCTGGCGTAATTAAAATTTGCGACAGTAGAAAATTATTTTTTGAATAATTTACTATAGAAATGGCAATCCCTGGCGTAATTAAAATTTGCGACAGTTGAAAATTATTTTTTGAATTATTTACTATAGAAAAGGCAATCCCTGGCGTAATTAAAATTTGCGACAGTAAAAAATTATTTTTTGAATAATTTACTATAGAAAAGGCAATCCCTGGCGTAATTAAAATTTGCGACAGTATAAAATTATTTTTTGAATAATTTACTATAGAAAAGGCAATCCCTGGCGCAATTAAAATTTGCGACAGTATAAAATTATTTTTTGAATAATTTACTATAGAAAAGGCAATCCCTGGCGTATTTAAAATTTGCGACAGTAATAAATTATTTTTTGAATAATTTACTGTAGAAAAGGCAATCCCTGGCGCAATTAAAATTTGCGATAGTAAAAAATTATTTTTTGCAAAATTTACTGTATAAAAGGCAATCCCTGGCGGATTTGAAATTTGCGACAGTAAAAAATTATTTTTTGAATAATTTACTATAGAAAAGGCAATCCCTGGCGCAATTAAAATTTGCGACAGTAAAAAATAATTTTTTGAATAATTTACTATAGAAAAGGCAATCCCTGGCTTAATTAAAATTTGCGACAGTAAAAAATTATTTTTTGAGTAATTTACTATAGAAAAGGCAATCCCTGGCGTAATTAAAATTTGCGACAGTAAAAAATTATTTTTTGAATAATTTACTATAGAAAAGGCAATCCCTGGCGGATTTGAAATTTGCGACAGTAAAAAATTATTTTTTGAATAATTTACTATAGAAAAGGCAACCCCTGGCGCAATTAAAATTTGCGACAGCAAAAAATTATTTTTTGAATAATTTACTATAGAAAAGGCAATCCCTGGCGCAATTAAAATTTGCGACAGTATAAAATTATTTTTTGAATAATTTACTATAGAAAAGGCAATCCCTGGCGTATTTAAAATTTGCGACAGTATAAAATTATTTTTTGAATAATTTACTATAGAAAAGGCAATCCCTGGCGTAATTAAAATTTGCGACAGTAGAAAATTATTTTTTGAATAATTTACTATAGAAAAGGCAATCCCTGGCGTAATTAAAATTTGCGACCGTATAAAATTATTTTTTGAATAATTTACTATAGAAAAGGCAATCCCTGGCGCAATTAAAATTTGCAACAGTAAAAAATTATTTTTCGCAAAATTTACTGTAGAAAAGGCAATCCCTGGCGTAATTAAAATTTGCGACAGTAGAAAATTATTTTTTGAATAATTTTCTATAGAAAAGGCAATTCCTGGCGTAATTAAAATTTGCGACAGTAAGAAATTATTTTTTGAATAATTTACTATAGAAAAGGCAATCCCTGGCGCAATTAAAATTTGCGACAGTAAAAAATTATTTTTTGAATAATTTACTATAGAAAAGGCAATCCCTGGCGTAATTAAAATTTGCGACAGTAGAAAATTATTTTTTGAATAATTTACTATAGAAAAGGCAATCCCTGGCGCAATTAAAATTTGCGACACTAGAAAATTATTTTTTGAATAATTTACTATAGAAAAGGCAATCCCTGCCGCAATTAAAATTTGCAACACTAAAAAATTATTTTTTGCAAAATTTACTGTAGAAAAGGCAATCCCTGGCGTAATTAAAATTTGCGACAGTAGAAAATAATTTTTTGAATAATTTACTATAGAAAAGGCAATCCCTGGCGTAATTAAAATTTGCGACAGTATAAAATTATTTTTTGAATAATTTACTATAGAAAAGGCAATCCCTGGCGCAATTAAAATTTGCAAGAGTAAAAAATTTTTTTTTGCAAAATTTACTGTAGAAAAGGCAATCCCTGGCGTAATTAAAATTTGCGACAATAAAAAATTATTTTTTGAATATTTTACTATAGAAAAGGCAATCCCTGGCGTAATTAAAATTTGCGACAGTAGAAAATTATTTTTTGAATAATTTACTATAGAAAAGGCAATCCCTGGCGTAATTAAAATTTGCGACAGTTGAAAATTATTTTTTGAATAATTTACTATAGAAAAGGGCAATCCCTGGCGTAATTAAAATTTGCGACAGTAGAAAATTATTTTTTGAATAATTTACTATAGAAAAGGCAATCCCTGGCGTAATTAAAATTTGCGACAGTAAAAAATTATTTTTTGAGTAATTTACTATAGAAAAGGCAATCCCTGGCGTAATTAAAATTTGCGACAGTAGAAAATTATTTTTTGAATAATTTACTATAGAAAAGGCAATCCCTGGCGTATTTAAAATTTGCGACAGTAGAAAATTATTTTTTGAATAATTTACTACAGAAAAGGCAATCCCTGGCGTATTTAAAATTTCCGACAGTATAAAATTATTTTTTGAATAATTTACTATAGAAAAGGCAATCCCTCGCGTATTTAAAATTTGCGACATTAAAAAATTATTTTTTGAATAATTTACTATAGAAAAGGCAATCCCTGGCGCAATTAAAATTTGCGACAGTAGAAAATTATTTTTTGAATAATTTACTATAGAAGAGGCAATCCCTGGCGCAATTAAAATTTGCAACAGTAAAAAATTATTTTTTGCAAAATTTACTGTAGAAAAGGCAATCCCTGGCGTAATTAAAATTTGCGACAGTAGAAAATTATTTTTTGAATAATTTACTATAGAAAAGGCAATCCCTGGCGTAATTAAAATTTGCGACAGTATAAAATTATTTTTTGAATAATTTACTATAGAAAAGGCAATCCCTGGCGTAATTAAAATTTGCGACAGTATAAAATTATTTTTTGAATAATTTACTATAGAAAAGGCAATCCCTGGCGTAATTAAAATTTGCGACAGCATAAAATTATTTTTTGAATAATTTACTATAGAAAAGGCAATCCCTGGCGTAATTAAAATTTGCGACAGTAGAAAATTATTTTTTGAATAATTTACTATAGAAAAGGCAATCCCTGGCGTAATTAAAATTTGCGATAGTAAAAAATTATTTTTTGAATAATTTACTATAGAAAAGGCAATCCCTGGCGTAATTAAAATTTGCGACAGTAGAAAATTATTTTTTGAATAATTTACTATAGAAAAGGCAATCCCTGGCGTAATTAAAATTTGCGACAGTAAAAAATTATTTTTTGAATAATTTACTATGGAAAAGGCAATCCCTGGCGCAATTACAATTTGCGACAGTAGAAAATTATTTTTTGAATAATTTACTATAGTAAAGGCAATCCCTGGCGTAATTAAAATTTGCGACAGTAAAAAATTATTTTTTGAATAATTTACTATAGAAAAGGCAATCCCTGGCGTAATTAAAATTTGCGACAGTAAAAAATTATTTTTTGAATAATTTACTATAGAAAAGGCAATCCCTGGCGTAATTAAAATTTGCGACAGTATCAAATTATTTTTTGAATAATTTACTATAGAAAAGGCAATCCCTGGCGCAATTAAAATTTGCGACAGTAGAAAATTATTTTTTGAATAATTTACTATAGAAAAGGCCATCCCTGGCGTAATTAAAATTTGCGACAGTAGAAAATTATTTTTTGAATAATTTACTATAGAAATGGCAATCCCTGGCGTAATTAAAATTTGCGACAGTTGAAAATTATTTTTTGAATAATTTACTATAGAAAAGGCAATCCCTGGCGTAATTAAAATTTGCGACAGTAAAAAATTATTTTTTGAATAATTTACTATAGAAAAGGCAATCCCTGGCGTAATTAAAATTTGCGACAGTATAAAATTATTTTTTGAATAATTTACTATAGAAAAGGCAATCCCTGGCGCAATTAAAATTTGCGACAGTATAAAATTATTTTTTGAATAATTTACTATAGAAAAGGCAATCCCTGGCGTATTTAAAATTTGCGACAGTAATAAATTATTTTTTGAATAATTTACTGTAGAAAAGGCAATCCCTGGCGCAATTAAAATTTGCGATAGTAAAAAATTATTTTTTGCAAAATTTACTGTATAAAAGGCAATCCCTGGCGGATTTGAAATTTGCGACAGTAAAAAATTATTTTTTGAATAATTTACTATAGAAAAGGCTATCCCTGGCGCAATTAAAATTTGCGACAGTAAAAAATAATTTTTTGAATAATTTACTATAGAAAAGGCAATCCCTGGCTTAATTAAAATTTGCGACAGTAAAAAATTATTTTTTGAGTAATTTACTATAGAAAAGGCAATCCCTGGCGTAATTAAAATTTGCGACAGTAAAAAATTATTTTTTGAATAATTTACTATAGAAAAGGCAATCCCTGGCGGATTTGAAATTTGCGACAGTAAAAAATTATTTTTTGAATAATTTACTATAGAAAAGGCAATCCCTGGCGCAATTAAAATTTGCGACAGCAAAAAATTATTTTTTGAATAATTTACTATAGAAAAGGCAATCCCTGGCGCAATTAAAATTTGCGACAGTATAAAATTATTTTTTGAATAATTTACTATAGAAAAGGCAATCCCTGGCGTATTTAAAATTTGCGACAGTATAAAATTATTTTTTGAATAATTTACTATAGAAAAGGCAATCCCTGGCGTATTTAAAATTTGCGACAGTAAGAAATTATTTTTTGAATAATTTACTATAGAAAAGGCAATCCCTGGCGCAATTAAAATTTGCGATAGTAAAAAATTATTTTTTGCAAAATTTACTGTAGAAAAGGCAAGCCCTGGCGGATTTGAAATTTGCGACAGTAAGAAATTATTTTTTGAATAATTTACTATAGAGAAGGCAATCCCTGGCGTAATTAAAATTTGCGACAGTAGAAAATTATTTTTTGAATAATTTACTATAGAAAAGGCAATCCCTGGCGTAATTAAAATTTGCGACAGTAAAAAATTATTTTTTGAATAATTTACTATAGAAAAGGCAATCCCTGGCGCAATTACAATTTGCGACAGTCGAAAATTATTTTTTGAATAATTTACTATAGTAAAGGCAATCCCTGGCGTAATTAAAATTTGCGACAGTAAAAAATTATTTTTTTAATAATTTACTATAGAAAAGGCAATCCCTGGCGTAATTAAAATTTGCGACAGTAAAAAATTATTTTTTGAATAATTTACTATAGAAAAGGCAATCCCTGGCGGATTTGAAATTTGCGACAGTAAAAAATTATTTTTTGAATAATTTACTAGAGAAAAGGCAATCCCTGGCGCAATTAAAATTTGCGACAGTAAAAAATTATTTTTTGAATAATTTACTATAGAAAAGGCAATCCCTGGCGCAATTAAAATTTGCGACAGTATAAAATTATTTTTTGAATAATTTACTATAGAAAAGGCAATCCCTGGCGTATTTAAAATTTGCGACAGTATAAAATTATTTTTTGAATAATTTACTATAGAAAAGGCAATCCCTGGCGTATTTAAAATTTGCGACAGTAAAAAATTATTTTTTGAATAATTTACTATAGAAAAGGCAATCCCTGGCGCAATTAAAATTTGCGATAGTAAAAAATTATTTTTTGCAAAATTTACTGCAGAAAAGGCAATCCCTGGCGGATTTGAAATTTGCGACAGTAAAAAATTATTTTTTGAATAATTTACTATATAAAAGGCAATCCCTGGCGTAATTAAAATTTGCGACAGTTGAAAATTATTTTTTGAATAATTTACTATAGAAAAGGCAATCCCTGGCGTAATTAAAATTTGCGACAGTATAAAATTATTTTTTGAATAATTTACTATAGAAAAGGCAATCCCTGGCGTAATTAAAATTTGCGACAGTATAAAATTATTTTTTGAATAATTTACTATAGAAAAGGCTATCCCTGGCGTAATTAAAATTTACGACAGTTGAAAATTATTTTTTGAATAATTTAATATAGAAAAGGCAATCCCTGGCGCACTTAAAATTTGCGACAGTAAGAAATTATTTTTTGAATAATTTACTATAGAAAAGGCAATCCCTGGCGGATTTCAAATTTGCGACAGTAAAAAATTATTTTTTGAATAATTTACTATAGAAAAGGCAATCCCTGTCGTAATTAAAATTTGCGACAGTAGAAAATTATTTTTTGAATAATTTAATTTAGAAAAGGCAATCCCTGGCGGATTTGAAATTTGCGACAGTAAAAAATTATTTTTTGAATAATTTACTATAGAAAAGGCAATCCCTGGCGTAATTAAAATTTGCGACAGTATAAAATTATTTTTTGAATAATTTACTATAGAAAAGGCAATCCCTGGCGCAATTACAATTTGCGATAGTAAAAAATTATTTTTTGCAAAATTTACTGTAGAAAAGGCAATCCCTGGCGTATTTGAAATTTGCGACAGTAAAAAATTATTTTTTGAATAATTTACTATAGAAAAGGCAATCCCTGGAGTAATTAAAATTTGCGACAGTATAAAATTATTTTTTGAATAATTTACTATAGAAAAGGCAATCCCTGGCGTAATTAAAATTTGCGACAGTAGAAAATTATTTTTTGAATAATTTACTATAGAAAAGGCAATCCCTGGCGTAATTAAAATTTGCGACAGTAGAAAATTATTTTTTGAATAATTTACTATAGAAAAGGCAATCCCTGGCGTAATTAAAATTTGCGACAGTAGAAAATTATTTTTTGAATAATTTACTATAGAAAAGGCAATCCCTGGCGTAATTAAAATTTGCGACAGTAAAAAATTATTTTTTGAATAATTTACTATACAAAAGGCAATCCCTGGCGGATTTGAAATTTGCGACAGTAAAAAATTATTTTTTGAATAATTTACTATAGAAAAGGCAATCCCTGGCGCAATTGAAATTTGCGACAGCAAAAAATTATTTTTTGAATAATTTACTATAGAAAAGGCAATCCCTGGCGCAATTAAAATTTGCGACAGTATAAAATTATTTTTTGAATAATTTACTATAGAAAAGGCAATCCCTGGCGTATTTAAAATTTGCGACAGTATAAAATTATTTTTTGAATAATTTACTATAGAAAAGGCAATCCCTGGCGTATTTAAAATTTGCGACAGTAAAAAAATATTTTTTGAATAATTTACTATAGAAAAGGCAATCCCTGGCGCATTTAAAATTTGCGATAGTAAAAAATTATTTTTTGCAAAATTTACTGTAGAAAAGGCAAGCCCTGGCCGATTTGAAATTTCCGACAGTAAAAAATTATTTTTTGAATAATTTACTATAGAAAAGGCAATCCCTGGCGTATTTAAAATTTGCGACAGTAAGAAATTATTTTTTGAATAATTTACTATAGAGAAGGCAATCCCTGGCGTAATTAAAATTTGCGACAGTAGAAAATTATTTTTTGAATAATTTACTATAGAAAAGGCAATGCCTGGCGTAATTAAAATTTGCGACAGTAAAAAATTATTTTTTGAATAATTTACTATAGAAAAGGCAATCCCTGGCGCAATTACAATTTGGGACAGTAGAAAATTATTTTTTGAATAATTTACTATAGTAAAGGCAATCCCTGGCGTAATTAAAATTTGCGACAGTAAAAAATTATTTTTTGAATAATTTACTATAGAAAAGGCAATCCCTGGCGTAATTAAAATTTGCGACAGTATAAAATTATTTTTTGAATAATTTACTATAGAAGAGGCAATCCCTGGCGTAATTAAAATTTGCGACAGTATAAAATTATTTTTTGAATAATTTACTATAGAAAAGGCAATCCCTGGCGCAATTAAAATTTGCGACAGTAGAAAATTATTTTTTGAATAATTTACTATAGAAAAGGCCATCCTTGGCGTAATTAAAATTTGCGACAGTAGAAAATTATTTTTTGAATAATTTACTATAGAAAAGGCAATCCCTGGCGTAATTAAAATTTGCGACAGTTGAAAATTATTTTTTGAATAATTT
This sequence comes from Dioctria linearis, assembly GCA_963930735.1. Lineage (NCBI taxonomy): Eukaryota > Metazoa > Arthropoda > Insecta > Diptera > Asilidae > Dioctria > Dioctria linearis. Next base: position 61,884 of record CAWVNZ010002075.1, read on the forward strand.
ACTATAGAAAAGGCAATCCCTGGCGTAATTAAAATTTGCGACAGTAAAAAATTATTTTTTGAATAATTTACTATAGAAAAGGCAATCCCTGGCGTAATAAAATTTGCGACAGTATAAAATTATTTTTTGAATAATTTACTATAGAAAAGGCAATCCCTGGCGCAATTAAAATTTGCGACAGTATAAAATTATTTTTTGAATAATTTACTATAGAAAAGGCAATCCCTGGCGTATTTAAAATTTGCGACAGTAAAAAATTATTTTTTGAATAATTTACTATAGAAAAGGCAATCCCTGGCGTAATTAAAATTTGCGACAGTATAAAATTATTTTTTGAATAATTTACTATAGAAAAGGCAATCCCTGGCGTAATTAAAATTTGCGACAGTAGAAAATTATTTTTTGAATAATTTACTATAGAAAAGGCAATCCCTGGCGTAATTAAAATTTGCGACAGTCGAAAATTATTTTTTGAATAATTTACTATAGAAAAGGCAATCCCTGTCGTAATTAAAATTTGCGACAGTTGAAAATTATTTTTTGAATAATTTACTATAGAAAAGGCAATCCCTGGCGTAATTAAAATTTGCGACAGTAGAAAATTATTTTTTGAATAATTTACTATAGAAAAGGCAATCCCTGGCGTAATTAAAATTTGCGACAGTAGAAAACTATTTTTTGAATAATTTACTATAGAAAAGGCAATCCCTGGCGTAATTAAAATTTGCGACAGTAGAAAATTATTTTTTGAATAATTTACTATAGAAAAGTCAATCCTTGCCTTAATTAAAATTTGCGACAGTAAAAAATTATTTTTTGCAAAATTTACTGTAGAAAAGGCAATCCCTGGCGGATTTGAAATTTGCGACAGTAAAAAATTATTTTTTGAATAATTTACTATAGAAAAGGCAATCCCTGGCGTAATTAAAATTTGCGACAGTAGAAAATTATTTTTTGAATAATTTACTATAGAAAAGGCAATCCCTGGCGCAATTAAAATTTGCGACAGTAAAAAATTATTTTTTGAATAATTTGCTATAGAAAAGGCAATCCCTGGCGTAATTAAAATTTTCGACAGTTGAAAATTATTTTTTGAATAATTTACTATAGAAAAGGCAATCCCTGGCGTAATTAAAATTTGCGACAGTAGAAAATTATTTTTTGAATAATTTACTATAGAAAAGGCAATCCCTGGCGGATTTGAAATTTGCGACAGTAAAAAATTATTTTTTGAATAACTTACTATAGAAAAGGCAATCCCTGGCGCAATTAAAATTTGCGACAGTATAAAATTATTTTTTGAATAATTTACTATTGAAAAGGCAATCCCTGGCGTAATTAAAATTTGCGAAAGTAGAAAATTATTTTTTGAATAATTTACTACAGAAAAGGCAATCCCTGGCGTAATTAAAATTTGCGACAGTAGAAAATTATTTTTTGAATAATTTACTATAGAAAAGGCAATCCCTGGCGCAATTAAAATTTGCGACAGTAAAAAATTATTTTTTGCAAAATTTACTATAGAAAAGGCAATCCCTGGTGCACATAAAATTTGCAATAGTAAAAAATTATTTTTTGCAAAACTTACTGTAGAAAAGGCAATCCCTGGCGCAATTAAAACTTGCGACAGTAAAAAATTATTTTTTGAATAATTTACTATAGAAAAGGCAATCCCTGGCGTAATTAAAATGTGCGACAGTATAAAATTATTTTTTGAATAATTTACTATTGAAAAGGCAATCCCTGGCGTAATTAAAATTTGCGAAAGTAGAAAATTATTTTTTGAATAATTTACTACAGAAAAGGCAATCCCTGGCGTAATTAAAATTTGCGACAGTAGAAAATTATTTTTTGAATAATTTACTATAGAAAAGGCAATCCCTGGCGCAATTAAAATTTGCGACAGTAAAAAATTATTTTTTGCAAAATTTACTATAGAAAAGGCAATCCCTGGTGCACATAAAATTTGCAATAGTAAAAAATTATTTTTTGCAAAACTTACTGTAGAAAAGGCAATCCCTGGCGCAATTAAAACTTGCGACAGTAAAAAATTATTTTTTGAATAATTTACTATAGAAAAGGCAATCCCTGGCGTAATTAAAATTCGCGACAGTATAAAATTATATTTTGAATAATTTACTATAGAAAAGGCAATCCCTGGCGTAATTAAAATTTGCGACAGTTGAAAATTATTTTTTGCATAATTTACTATAGAAAAGGCAATCCCTGGCGTAATTAAAATTTGCGACAGTATAAAATTATTTTTTGAATAATTTACTATTGAAAAGGCAATCCCTGGCGTAATTAAAATTTGCGACAGTAGAAAATTATTTTTTGAATAATTTACTATAGAAAAGGCAATCCCTGGCGTAATTAAAATTTGCGACAGTAGAAAATTATTTTTTGAATAATTTACTATAGAAAAGGCAATCCCTGGCGCACTTAAAATTTGCGACAGTATAAAATTATTTTTTGAATAATTTACTATAGAAAAGGCAATCCCTGGCGCAATTAAAATTTGCGACAGTATAAAATTATTTTTTGTATAATTTACTATAGAAAAGGCAATCCCTGGCGCAATTAAAATTTGCGACAGTAAAAAATTATTTTTTGCACAATTTACTATAGAAAAGGCAATCGCTGGCATAATTAAAATTTGCGACAGTATATTATTATTTTTGAATAATTTACTACAGAAAAGGCAATCCCTGGCGCAATTAAAATTTGCGACAGTAAAAAATTATTTTTTGAATAATTTACTATAGAAAAGGCAATCCCTGGCGTAATTAAAATTTGCGACAGTAGAAAATTATTTTTTGAATAATTTACTATATAAAAGGCAATCCCTGGCGCAATTAAAATTTGCGACAGTAAAAAATTATTTTTTGAATAATTTACTATAGAAAATGCAATCCCTGGCGTAATTAAAATTTGCGACAGTTGAAAATTATTTTTTGAATAATTTACTATAGAAAAGGTAATCCCTGGCGTAATTAAAATTTGCGACAGTAAAAAATTATTTTTTGAATAATTTACTATAGAAAAGGCAATCCCTGGCGTAATTAAAATTTGCGACAGTATAAAATTATTTTTTGAATAATTTACTATAGAAAAGGCAATCCCTGGCGCAATTAAAATTTGCGACAGTAAAAAATTATTTTTTGAATAATTTACTATAGAAAAGGCAATCCCTGGCGTAATTAAAATTTGCGACAGTAAAAAATTATTTTTTGAATAATTTACTATAGAAAAGGCAATCCCTGGCGTAATTAAAATTTGCGACAGTTGAAAATTATTTTTTGAATAATTTACTATAGAAAAGGCAATCCCTGGCGCACTTAAAATTTGCGACAGTTGAAAATTATTTTTTGAATAATTTACTATAGAAAAGGCAATCCCTGGCGTAATTAAAATTTGCGACAGTAAAAAATTATTTTTTGAATAATTTACTATAGAAAAGGCAATCCCTGGCCCAATTACAATTTGCGACAGTAAAAAATAATTTTTTGAAAAATTTACTATAGAAAAGGCAATCCCTGGCGCACTTAAAATTTGGGACAGTTGAAAATTATTTTTTGAATAATTTACTATAGAAAAGGCAATCCCTGGCGCACTTAAAATTTGCGACAGTATAAAATTATTTTTTGAATAATTTACTATAGAAAAGGCAATCCCTGGCGTAATTAAAATTTGCGACAGTTGAAAAATATTTTTTGAATAATTTACTATAGAAAAGGCAATCCCTGGCGTAATTAAAATTTGCGACAGTAAAAAATTATTTTTTGAATAATTTACTATAGAAAAGGCAATCCCTGGCGTAATTAAAATTTGCGACAGTTGAAAATTATTTTTTGAATAATTTACTATAGAAAAGGCAATCCCTGGCGTAATTAAAATTTGCGACAGTAGAAAATTATTTTTGAATAATTTACTATAGAAAAGGCAATCCCTGGCGTATTTAAAATTTGCGACAGTAAGAAATTATTTTTTGAATAATTTACTATAGAAAAGGCAATCCCTGCCGTAATTAAAATTTGCGACAGTATAAAATTATTTTTTGAATAATTTACTATAGAAAAGGCAATCCCTGGCGTAATTAAAATTTGCGACAGTTGAAAATTATTTTTTGAATAATTTACTATAGAAAAGGCAATCCCTGGCGCACTTAAAATTGCGACAGTTGAAAATTATTTTTTGAATAATTTACTATAGAAAAGGCAATCCCTGGCTTAATTAAAATTTGCGACAGTAGAAAATTATTTTTTGAATAATTTACTATAGAAAATGCAATCCCTGGGATATTTAAAATTTGCGACAGTAGAAAATTATTTTTTGAATAATTTACTATAGAAAAGGCAATCCCTGGCGTAGTTAAAATTTGCGACAGTAGAAAATTTTTTTCTGAATAATTTACTATAGAAAAGGCAATCCCTGGCGTAATTAAAATTTGCGATAGTAAAAAATTAATTTGTGAGAAATTTACTATAGAAAGGCAATCCCTGGCGTAATTAAAATTTGCGACAGTAAAAAATTATTTTTTGAATAATTTACTATAGAAAATGCAATCCCTGGCGCACTTAAAATTTGCGATAGTAAAAAATTAATTTGTGAGAAATTTACTATAGAAAAGGCAATCCCTGGCGTATTTAAAATTTGCGACAGTAGAAAATTATTTTTTGAATAATTTACTATAGAAAAGGCAACCCTGGCGTAATTAAAATTTGCGACAGTAAAAAATTATTTTTTGAATAATTTACTATAGAAAAGGCAATCCCTGCGTAATTAAAATTTGCGACAATAAAAAATTATTTTTTCAATAATTTACTATAGAAAATGCAATCCCTGGCGTAATTAAAATTTGCGACAGTTGAAAATTATTTTTTGAATAATTTACTATAGAAAAGGCAATCCCTGGCGTAATTAAAATTTGCGACAGTAGAAAATTATTTTTTGAATAATTTACTATAGAAAAGTCAATCCCTGCCGTAATTAAAATTTGCGACAGTAAAAAATTATTTTTTGCAAAATTTACTGTAGAAAAGGCAATCCCTGGCGGATTTGAAATTTGCGACAGTAAAAAATTATTTTTTGAATAATTTACTATAGAAAAGGCAATCCCTGGCGTAATTAAAATTTGCGACAGTAGAAAATTATTTTTTGAATAATTTACTATAGAAAAGGCAATCCCTGGCGTAATTAAAATTTGCGACAGTAAAAAATTATTTTTTGAATAATTTACTATAGAAAAGGCAATCCCTGGCGTAATTAAAATTTGCGACAGTTGAAAATTATTTTTTGAATAATATACTATAGAAAAGGCAATCCCTGGCGTAATTAAAATTTGCGACAGTAGAAAATTATTTTTTGAATAATTTACTATAGAAAAGGCAATCCCTGGCGGATTTGAAATTTGCGACAGTAAAAAATTATTTTTTGAATAATTTACTATAGAAAAGTCAATCCCTGGCGCAATTAAAATTTGCGACAGTATAAAATTATTTTTTGAATAATTTACTATTGAAAAGGCAATCCCTAGCCTAATTAAAATTTGCGACAGTAGAAAATTATTTTTTGAATAATTTACTACAGAAAAGGCAATCAGTGGCGTAATTAAAATTTGCGACAGTATAAAATTATTTTTTGAATAATTTACTATAGAAAAGGCAATCCCTGGCGTAATTAAAATTTGCGACAGTTGAAAATTATTTTTTGAATAATTTACTATAGAAAAGGTAATCCCTGGCGTAATTAAAATTTGCGACAGTAAAAAATTATTTTTTGAATAATTTACTATAGAAAAGGCAATCCCTGGCGTAATTAAAATTTGCGACAGTTGAAAATTATTTTTTGAATAATTTACTATAGAAAAGGCAATCCCTGGCGCAATTAAAATTTGCGACAGTAAAAATTATTTTTGAATAATTTACTATAGAAAAGGCAATCCCTGGCGTAATTAAAATTTGCGACAGTAAAAAATTATTTTTTGAATAATTTACTATAGAAAAGGCAATCCCTGGCGTAATTAAAATTTGCGACAGTTGAAAATTATTTTTTGAATAATTTACTATAGAAAAGGCAATCCCTGGCGCACTTAAAATTTGCGACAGTTGAAAATTTTTTTTTGAATAATTTACTATAGAAAAGGCAATCCCTGGCGTAATTAAAATTTGCGACAGTAAAAAATTATTTTTTGAATAATTTACTATAGAAAAGGCAATCCCTGGCCCAATTACAATTTGCGACAGTAAAAAATAATTTTTTGAAAAATTTACTATAGAAAAGGCAATCCCTGGCGCACTTAAAATTTGGGACAGTTGAAAATTATTTTTTGAATAATTTACTATAGAAAAGGCAATCCCATGGCGCACTTAAAATTTGCGACAGTATAAAATTATTTTTTGAATAATTTACTATAGAAAAGGCAATCCCTGGCGTAATTAAAATTTGCGACAGTTGAAAAATATTTTTTGAATAATTTACTATAGAAAAGGCAATCCCTGGCGTAATTAAAATTTGCGACAGTAAAAAATTATTTTTTGAATAATTTACTATAGAAAAGGCAATCCCTGGCGTAATTAAAATTTGCGACAGTTGAAAATTATTTTTTGAATAATTTACTAGAGAAAAGGCAATCCCTGGCGTAATTAAAATTTGCGACAGTAGAAAATTATTTTTTGAATAATTTACTATAGAAAAGGCAATCCCTGGCGTATTTAAAATTTGCGACAGTAAGAAATTATTTTTTGAATAATTTACTATAGAAAAGGCAATCCCTGCCGTAATTAAAATTTGCGACAGTACAAAATTATTTTTTGAATAATTTACTATAGAAAAGGCAATCCCTGGCGTAATTAAAATTTGCGACAGTTGAAAATTATTTTTTGAATAATTTACTATAGAAAAGGCAATCCCTGGCGCACTTAAAATTTGCAACAGTTGAAAATTATTTTTTGAATAATTTACTATAGAAAAGGCAATCCCTGGCTTAATTAAAATTTGCGACAGTAGAAAATTATTTTTTGAATAATTTACTATAGAAAAGGCAATCCCTGGGATATTTAAAATTTGCGACAGTAGAAAATTATTTTTTGAATAATTTAATATAGAAAAGGCAATCCCTGGCGTAGTTAAAATTTGCGACAGTAGAAAATTTTTTTTTGAATAATTTACTATAGAAAAGGCAATCCCTGGCGTAATTAAAATTTGCGATAGTAAAAAATTAATTTGTGAGAAATTTACTATAGAATAGGCAATCCCTGGCGTAATTAAAATTTGCGACAGTAAAAAATTATTTTTTGAATAATTTACTATAGAAAAGGCAATCCCTGGCGCACTTAAAATTTGCGATAGTAAAAAATTAATTTGTGAGAAATTTACTATAGAAAAGGCAATCCCTGGCGTATTTAAAATTTGCGACAGTAGAAAATTATTTTTTGAATAATTTACTATAGAAAAGGCAACCCTGGCGTAATTAAAATTTGCGACAGTAAAAAATTATTTTTTGAATAATTTACTATAGAAAAGGCAATCCCTGGCGTAATTAAAATTTGCGACAATAAAAAATTATTTTTTCAATAATTTACTATAGAAAAGGCAATCCCTGGCGTAATTAAAATTTGCGACAGTTGAAAATTATTTTTTGAATAATTTACTATAGAAAAGGCAATCCCTGGCGTAATTAAAATTTGCGACAGTAGAAAATTATTTTTTGAATAATTTACTATAGAAAAGTCAATCCCTGCCGTAATTAAAATTTGCGACAGTAAAAAATTATTTTTTGCAAAATTTACTGTAGAAAAGGCAATCCCTGGCGGATTTGAAATTTGCGACAGTAAAATATTATTTTTTGAATAATTTACTATAGAAAAGGCAATCCCTGGCGTAATTAAAATTTGCGACAGTAGAAAATTATTTTTTGAATAATTTGCTATAGAAAAGTCAATCCCTGGCGCAATTAAAATTTGCGACAGTATAAAATTATTTTTTGAATAATTTACTATTGAAAAGGCAATCCCTAGCGTATTTAAAATTTGCGACAGTAGAAAATTATTTTTTGAATAATTTACTACAGAAAAGGCAATCCCTGGCGTAATTAAAATTTGCGACAGTAGAAAATTATTTTTTGAATAATTTACTATAGAAAAGGCAATCCCTGGCGCAATTAAAATTTGCGACAGTAAAAAATTATTTTTGCAAAATTTACTATAGAAAAGGCAATCCCTGGCGCACTTAAAATTTGCGATAGTAAAAAATTATTTTTTGCAAAACTTACTGTAGAAAAGGCAATCCCTGGTGCAATTAAAACTTGCGACAGTAAAAAATTATTATTTGAATAATTTACTATAGAAAAGGCAATCCCTGGCGTAATTAAAATTTGCGACAGTATAAAATTATTTTTTGAATAATTTACTATAGAAAAGGCAATCCCTGGCGTAATTAAAATTTGCGACATTTGAAAATTATTTTTTGCATAATTTACTATAGAAAAGGCAATCCCTGGCGTAATTAAAATTTGCGACAGTATAAAATTATTTTTTGAATAATTAACTATAGAAAAGGCAATCCCTGGCGTAATTAAAATTTGCGACAGTAGAAAATTATTTTTTAAATAATTTACTATAGAAAAGGCAATCCCTGGCGTAATTAAAATTTGCGACAGTAGAAAATTATTTTTTGAATAATTTACTATAGAAAAGGCAATCCCTGGCGCACTTAAAATTTGCGACAGTATAAAATTATTTTTTGAATAATTTACTATAAAAAGGCAATCCCTGGCGCAATTAAAATTTGCGACAGTATAAAATTATTTTTTGAATAATTTACTATAGAAAAGGCAATCCCTGGCACAATTAAAATTTGCGACAGTAAAAAATTATTTTTTGCATAATTTACTATAGAAAAGGCAATCGCTGGCGTAATTAAAATTTGCGACAGTAGAAAATTATTTTTTGAATAATTTACTATAGAAAAGGCAATCCCTGGCGCAATTAAAATTTGCGACAGTAAAAAATTATTTTTTGAATAATTTACTATAGAAAAGGCAATCCCTGGCGTAATTAAAATTTGCGACAGTTGAAAATTATTTTTTGAATAATTTACTATAGAAAAGGTAATCCCTGGCGTAATTAAAATTTGCGACAGTAAAAAATTATTTTTTGAATAATTTACTATAGAAAAGGCAATCCCTGGCGTAATTAAAATTTGCGACAGTATAAAATTATTTTTCGAATAATTTACTATAGAAAAGGCAATCCCTGGCGCAATTAAAATTTGCGACAGTAAAAAATTATTTTTTGAATAATTTACTATAGAAAAGGCAATCCCTGGCGTAATTAAAATTTGCGACAGTAAAAAATTATTTTTTGAATAATTTACTATAGAAAAGGCAATCCCTGGCGTAATTAAAATTTGCGACAGTTGAAAATTATTTTTTGAATAATTTACTATAGAAAAGGCAATCCCTGGCGCACTTAAAATTTGCGACAGTTGAAAATTATTTTTTGAATAATTTACTATAGAAAAGGCAATCCCTGGCGTAATTAAAATTTGCGACAGTAAAAAATTATTTTTTGAATAATTTACTATAGAAAAGGCAATCCCTGGCGCAATTACAATTTGCGACAGTAAAAAATAATTTTTTGAAAAACTTACTATAGAAAAGGCAAACCCTGGCGCACTTAAAATTTGCTACAGTTGAAAATTATTTTTTGAATAATTTACTATAGAAAATGCAATCCCTGGCGCACTTAAAATTTGCGACAGTATAAAATTATTTTTTGAATAATTTACTATAGAAAAGGCAATCCCTGGCGTAATTAAAATTTACGACAGTTGAAAAATATTTTTTGAATAATTTACTATAGAAAAGGCAATCCCTGGCGTAATTAAAATTTGCGACAGTAAAAAATTATTTTTTGAATAATTTACTATAGAAAAGGCAATCCCTGGCGTAATTAAAATTTGCGACAGTTGAAAATTATTTTTTGAATAATTTACTATAGAAAAGGCAATCCCTGGCGTAATTAAAATTTGCGACAGTAAAAAATTATTTTTTGAATAATTTACTATAGAAAAGGCAATCCCTGGCGCACTTAAAATTTGCGATAGTAAAAAATTAATTTGTGAGAAATTTACTATAGAAAAGGCAATCCCTGGCGTATTTAAAATTTGCGACAGTACAAAATTATTTTTTGAATAATTTACTATAGAAAAGGCAATCCCTGGCGTAATTAAAATTTGCGACAGTAAAAAATTATTTTTTGAATAATTTACTATAGAAAAGGCAATCCCTGGCGTATTTAAAATTTGCGACAGTAAAAAATAATTTTTTGAATAATTTACTATAGAAAAGGCAATCCCTGGCGCAATTAAAATTTGCAATAGTAAAAAATTATTTTTTGCAAAATTTACTGTAGAAAAGCAATCCCTGGCGGATTTGAAATTTGCGACAGTAAAAAATTATTTTTTGAATAATTTACTATAGAAAAGGCAATCCCTGGCGCAATTAAAATTTGCAATAGTAAAAAATTATTTTTTGCAAAATTTACTGTAGAAAAGCAATCCCTGGCGGATTTGAAATTTGCGACAGTAAAAAATTATTTTTTGAATAATTTACTATAGAAAAGGCAATCCCTGGCGTAATTAAAATTTGCGACAGTAGAAAATTATTTTTCTATAATAAATTATTCAAAAAAAAATTTTCTACTCACAAATTTTAATTGCGCCAGGGATTGCCTTTTCTATAGTAAATTATTCAAAAAATAATTTTTTACTGTCGCAAATTTCAAATCCGCCAGGGATTGCCTTTTCTATAGTAAATTATTCAAAAAATAATTTTCTACTGTCGCAAATTTTAATTACGCCAGGGATTTCCTTTTCTATAGTAAATTATTCAAAAAATAATTTTATACTGTCGCAAATTTTAATTACGCCAGGGATTGCCTTTTCTATAGTAAATTATGCAAAAAATAATTTTTTACTGTCGCAAATTTTAATTGCGCCAGGGATTGCCTTTTCTATAGTAAATTATTCAAAAAATAATTTTTTACTGTCGCAAATTTCAAATCCGCCAGGGATTGCCTTTTCTATAGTAAATTATTCAAAAAATAATTTTTTACTGTCGCAAATTTCAAATCCGCCAGGAATTGCCTTTTCTATAGTAAATTATTCAAAAAATAATTTTCAACTGTCGCAAATTTTAATTACGCCAGGGATTGCCTTTTCTATAGTAAATTATTCAAAAAATAATTTTTTACTGTCGCAAATTTTAAATACGCCAGGGATTGCCTTTTCTATAGTAAATTATTCATAAAATAATTTTCAACTGTCGCAAATTTTAAATACGCCAGGGATTGCCTTTTCTATAGTAAATTATTCAAAAAATAATTTTCTACTGTCGCAAATTTTAATTACGCCAGGGATTGCCTTTTCTATAGTAAATTATTCAAAAAATAATTTTCTACTGTCGCAAATTTTAAGTGCGCCGGGGATTGCCTTTTCTATAGTAAATTATTCAAAAAATAATTTTCTACTGTCGCATATTTTAAGTGCGCCAGGGATTGCCTTTTCTATAGTAAATTATTCAAAAAATAATTTTCTACTTTCGCAAATTTTAATTACGCCAGGGATTGCCTTTTCTATAGTAAATTATTCAAAAAATAATTTTCTACTGTCGCAAATTTTAATTGCGCCAGGGATTGCCTTTTCTATAGTAAAATATTCAAAAAATAATTTTTTATTGTCGCAAATTTTAAGTGCGCCAGGGATTGCCTTTTCTATAGTAAATTATTCAAAAAATAATTTTCTACTGTCGCAAATTTTAATTACGCCAGGGATTGCCTTTTCTATAGTAAATTATTCAAAAAATAATTTTCTACTGTCGCAAATTTTAATTACGCCAGGGATTGCCTTTTCTATAATAAATTATTCAAAAAATAATTTTATACTGTCGCAAATTTTAATTACGCCAGGGATTGCATTTTCTATAGTAAATTATTCAAAAAATAATTTTCTACTGTCGCAAATTTTAAGAGCGCCAGGGATTGCTTTTTCTATAGTAAATTTTGCAAAAAATAATTTTTTACTGTCGCAAATTTTAATTGCGCCAGGCATTGCCTTTTCTATAGTAATTTATTCAAAAAATAATTTTCTACTGTCGCAAATTTTAATTACGCCAGGGATTGCCTTTTCTATAGTAAATTATTCAAAAAATAATTTTCTACTGTCGCAAATTTTAATTACGCCAGGGATTGCCTTTTCTATAGTAAATTATTCAAAAAATAATTTTATACTGTCGCAAATTTTAATTGCGCCAGGGATTGCCTTTTCTATAGTAAATTATTCAAAAAATAATTTTATACTGTCGCAAATTTTAATTACGCCAGGGATTGCCTTTCCTATAGTAAATTATTCAAAAAATAATTTCTTACTGTCGCAAATTTTAAATACCCCAGGGATTGCCTTTTCTATAGTAAATTATTCAAAAAATAATTTTCTACTGTCGCAAATTTTAATTACGCCAGGGATTGCCTTTTCTATAGTAAATTATTCAAAAAATAATTTTCAACTGTCGCAAATTTTAAGTGCGCCAGGGATTGCATTTTCTATAGTAAATTATTCAAAAAATAATTTTATACTGTCGCAAATTTTAATTACGCCAGGGATTGCCTTTTCTATAGTAAATTATTCAAAAAATAATTTTCTAATGTTGCAAATTTTAATTGCGCCAGGGATTGCCTTTTCTATAGTAAATTATTCAAAAAATAATTTTAGACTGTCGCAAATTTTAATTACGCCAGGGATTGCCTGTTCTATAGTAAATTATTCAAAAAATAATTTTTTACTGTCGCAAATTTCAAATCCGCCAGGGATTGCCTTTTCTACAGTAAATTTTGCAAAAAATAATTTTTTACTGTTGCAAATTTTAATTGCGCCAGGGATTGCCTTTTCTATAGTAAATTATTCAAAAAATAATTTTTTACTGTCGAAAAGTTTAAGTGCGCCAGGGATTGCCTCTTCTATAATAAATTATTCAAAAAATAATTTTCTACTGTCGCAAATTTTAATTACGCCAGGGATTGCCTTTTCTATAGTAAATTATTCAAAAAATAATTTTCAACTGTCGCAAATTTTAATTACGCCAGGGATTGCCTTTTCTATAGTAAATTATTCAAAAAATAATTTTCTACTGTCGCAAATTTTAATTACGCCCGGGATTGCCTTTTCTATAGTAAATTATTCAAAAGATAATTTTCTACTGTCGCAAATTTTAAGTGCGCCAGGGATTGCATTTTCTATAGTAAATTTTGCAAAAAATAATTTTTTACTGTCGCAAATTTTAATTGCGCCAGGGATTGCCTTTTCTATAGTAAATTATTCAAAAAATAATATTCTACTGTCGCAAATTTTAATTACGCCAGGGATTGCCTTTTCTATAGTAAATTATTCAAAAAATAATTTTCTACTGTCGCAAATTTTAATTACGCCAGGGATTGCCTTTTGTATAGTAAATTATTCAGAAAATAATTTTATACTGTCGCAAATTTTAATTGCGCCAGGGATTGCCTTTTCTATAGTAAATTATTCAAAAAATAATTTTATACTGTCGCAAATTTTAATTACGCCAGGGATTGCCTTTTCTATAGTAAATTATTCAAAAAATAATTTCTTACTGTCGCAAATTTTAAATACGCCAGGGATTGCCTTTTCTATAGTAAATTATTAAAAAAATAATTTTCTACTGTCGCAAATTTTAATTACGCCAGGGATTGCCTTTTCTATAGTAAATTATTCAAAAAATAATTTTCAACTGTCGCAAATTTTAATTACGCCAGGGATTGCCTTTTCTATAGTAAATTATTCAAAAAATAATTTTCAACTGTCGCAAATTTTAATTACGCCAGGGATTGCCTTTTCTATAGTAAATTATTCAAAAAATAATTTTCTACTGTCGCAAATTTTAATTACGCCAGGGATTGCCTTTTCTATAGTAAATTATTCAAAAAATAATTTTCTACTGTCGCAAATTTTATTTGCGCCAGGGATTGCCTTTTCTATAGTAAATTATTCAAAAAATAATTTTTTTACTGTCGCAAATTTCAAATCCGCCAAGGATTGCCTTTTCTATAGTAAATTATTCAAAAAATAATTTTCTACTGTCGCATACTTTAATTACGCCAGGCATTGCCTTTTCTATAGTAAATTATTCAAAAAATAATTTTATACTGTCGCAAATTTTAATTACGCCAGGGATTGCCTTTTCTATAGTAAATTATGCAAAAAATAATTTTTTACTGTCGCAAATTTTAATTGCGCCAGGGATTGCCTTTTCTATAGTAAATTATTCAAAAAATAATTTTATACTGTCGCAAATTTTAATTACGCCAGGGATTGCCTTTTCTATAGTAAATTATTCAAAAAATAATTTTATACTGTCGCAAATTTTAATTGCGCCAGGGATTGCCTTTTCTATAGTAAATTATTCAAAAAAAAATTTTATACTGTCGCAAATTTTAATTACGCCAGGGATTGCCTTTTCTATAGTAAATTATTCAAAAAATAATTTTCTACTGTTGCAAATTTTAATTGCGCCAGGGATTGCCTTTTCTATAGTAAATTATTCAAAAAATAATTTTATACTGTCGCACATTTTAATAACGCCAGGGATTGCCTTTTCTATAGTAAATTATTCAAAAAATAATTTCTTACTGTCGCAAATTTTAAATACGCCAGGGATTGCCTTTTCTATAGTAAATTATTAAAAAAATAATTTTCTACTGTCGCAAATTTTAATTACGCCAGGGATTGCCTTTTCTATAGTAAATTATTCAAAAAATAATTTTCAACTGTCGCAAATTTTAATTACGCCAGGGATTGCCTTTTCTATAGTAAATTATTCAAAAAATAATTTTCAACTGTCGCAAATTTTAATTACGCCAGGGATTGCCTTTTCTATAGTAAATTATTCAAAAAATAATTTTCTACTGTCGCAAATTTTAATTACGCCAGGGATTGCCTTTTCTATAGTAAATTATTCAAAAAATAATTTTATACTGTCGCAAATTTTAATTGCGCCAGGGATTGCCTTTTCTATAGTAAATTATTCAAAAAATAATTTTATACTGTCGCAAATTTTAATTACGCCAGGGATTGCCTTTTCTATAGTAAATTATTCAAAAAATAATTTCTTACTGTCGCAAATTTTAAATACGCCAGGGATTGCCTTTTCTATAGTAAATTATTAAAAAAATAATTTTCTACTGTCGCAAATTTTAATTACGCCAGGGATTGCCTTTTCTATAGTAAATTATTCAAAAAATAATTTTCAACTGTCGCAAATTTTAATTACGCCAGGGATTGCCTTTTCTATAGTAAATTATTCAAAAAATAATTTTCAACTGTCGCAAATTTTAATTACGCCAGGGATTGCCTTTTCTATAGTAAATTATTCAAAAAATAATTTTCTACTGTCGCAAATTTTAATTACGCCAGGGATTGCCTTTTCTATAGTAAATTATTCAAAAAATAATTTTCTACTGTCGCAAATTTTATTTGCGCCAGGGATTGCCTTTTCTATAGTAAATTATTCAAAAAATAATTTTTTTACTGTCGCAAATTTCAAATCCGCCAAGGATTGCCTTTTCTATAGTAAATTATTCAAAAAATAATTTTCTACTGTCGCATATTTTAATTACGCCAGGCATTGCCTTTTCTATAGTAAATTATTCAAAAAATAATTTTATACTGTCGCAAATTTTAATTACGCCAGGGATTGCCTTTTCTATAGTAAATTATGCAAAAAATAATTTTTTACTGTCGCAAATTTTAACTGCGCCAGGGATTGCCTTTTCTATAGTAAATTATTCAAAAAATAATTTTATACTGTCGCAAATTTTAATTACGCCAGGGATTGCCTTTTCTATAGTAAATTATTCAAAAAATAATTTTATACTGTCGCAAATTTTAATTGCGCCAGGGATTGCCTTTTCTATAGTAAATTATTCAAAAAAAAATTTTATACTGTCGCAAATTTTAATTACGCCAGGGATTGCCTTTTCTATAGTAAATTATTCAAAAAATAATTTTCTACTGTTGCAAATTTTAATTGCGCCAGGGATTGCCTTTTCTATAGTAAATTATTCAAAAAATAATTTTATACTGTCGCACATTTTAATTACGCCAGGGATTGCCTTTTCTATAGTAAATTATTCAAAAAATAATTTTTTACTGTCGCAAATTTCAAATCCGCCAGGGATTGCCTTTTCTACAGTAAATTTTGCAAAAAATAATTTTCTACTGTTGCAAATTTTAATTGCGCCAGGGATTGCCTTTTCTATAGTAAATTATTCAAAAAATAATTTTCTACTGTCGCAAATTTTAATTAGGCCAGGGATTGCCTTTTCTATAGTAAATTATTCAAAAAATAGTTTTCTACTGTCGCAAATTTTAATTGCGCCAGGGATTGCCTTTTCTATAGTAAATTATTCAAAAAATAATTTTTTACTGTCGCAAATTTCAAATCCGCCAGGGATTGCCTTTTCTATAGTAAATTATTCAAAAAATAATTTTCTACTGTCGCAAATTTTAATTACGCCAGGGATTGCCTTTTCTATAGTAAATTATTCAAAAAATAATTTTCTACTGTCGCAAATTTTAATTACGCCAGGGATTGCCTTTTCTATAGTAAATTATTCAAAAAATAATTTCTTACTGTCGCAAATTTTAAATACGCCAGGGATTGCCTTTTCTATAGTAAATTATTCAAAAAATAATTTTCTATTGTCGCAAATTTTAATTACGCCAGGGATTGCCTTTTCTATAGTAAATTATTCAAAAAATAATTTTCAACTGTCGCAAATTTTAAATACGCCAGGGATTGCCTTTTCTATAGTAAATTATTCAAAAAATAATTTTCTATTGTCGCAAATTTTAATTACGCCAGGGATTGCCTTTTCTATAGAAAATTATTCAAAAAATAATTTTCAACTGTCGCAAATTTTAATTACGCCAGGGATTGCCTTTTCTATAGTAAATTATTCAAAAAATAATTTTCTACTGTCGCAAATTTTAATTGCGCCAGGGATTGCCTTTTCTATAGTAAATTATTCAAAAAATAATTGTATACTGTCGCAAATTTTAATTACGCCAGGGATTGCCTTTTCTATAGTAAATTATTCAAAAAATAATTTTCTACTGTCGCAAATTTTAAATACGCCAGGGATTGCCTTTCTATAGTAAATTATTCAAAAAATAATTTTCTACTGTCGCAAATTTTAATTGCGCCAGGGATTGCCTTTTCTATAGTAAATTATTCAAAAAATCATTTTATACTGTCGCAAATTTTAATTACGCCAGGGATTGCCTTTTCTATAGTAAATTATTCAAAAAATAATTTTATACTGTCGCAAATTTTAATTACGCCAGGAATTGCCTTTTCTATAGTAAATTATTCAAAAAATAATTTTTTACTGTCGCAAATTTTAATTACGCCAGGGATTGCCTTTTCTATAGTAAATTATTCAAAAAATAATTTTCTACTGTCGAAAATTTTAATTACGCCAGGGATTGCCTTTTCTATAGTAAATTATTCAAAAAATAATTTTTTACTGTCGCAAATTTTAATTACGCCAGGGATTGCCTTTTCTATAGTAAATTATTCAAAAAATAATTTTTTACTGTCGCAAATTTTAATTGCGCCAGGGATTGCCTTTTCTATAGTAAATTATTCAAAAAATAATTGTTTACTGTCGCAAATTTTAATTACGCCAGGGATTGCCTTTTCTATAGTAAATTATTCAAAAAATAATTTTCTACTGTCGCAAATTTTAAGTGCGCCAGGGATTGCCTTTTCTATAGTAAATTATTCAAAAAATAATTTTCTACTGTCGCAAATTTTAAGTGCGCCAGGATTGCCTTTTCTATAGTAAATTATTCAAAAAATAATTTTTTACTGTCGCAAATTGTAATTGCGCCAGGGATTGCCTTTTCTATAGTAAATTATTCAAAAAATAATTTTCTACTGTCGCAAATTTTAATTGCGCCAGGGATTGCCTTTTCTATAGTAAATTATTCAAAAAATAATTTTATACTGTCGCAAATTTTAATTACGCCAGGGATTGCCTTTTCTATAGTAAATTATTCAAAAAATAATTTTTTACTGTCGCAAATTTTAATTACGCCAGGGATTGCCTTTTCTATAGTAAATTATTCAAAAAATAATTTTTTACTGTCGCAAATTTTAATTACGCCAGGGATTGCCTTTTCTATAGTAAATTATTCAAAAAATAATTTTCTACTGTCGCAAATTTTAAGTGTGCCAGGGATTGCCTTTTCTATAGTAAATTATTCAAAAAATAATTTTTTACTATCGCAAGTTTTAATTGCGCCAGGGATTGCCTTTTCTACAGTAAATTATTCAAAAAATAATTTTTTACTGTCGCAAATTTTAATTACGCCAGGGATTGCCTTTTCTATAGTAAATTATTCAAAAAATAATTTTTTACTGTCGCAAATTTTAAGTGCGCCAGGGATTGCCTTTTCTATAGTAAATTATTCAAAAAATAATTTTCTACTGTCGCAAATTTTAATTGCGCCAGGGATTGCCTTTTCTATAGTAAATTATTCAAAAAATAATTTTCTACTGTCGCAAATTTTAATTACGCCAGGGATTGCCTTTTCTATAGTAAATTATTCAAAAAATAATTTTTTACTGTGGCAAATTTTAAGTGCGCCAGGGATTGCCTTTTCTATAGTAAATTATTCAAAAAATAATTTTTTACTATCGCAAGTTTTAATTACGCCAGGGATTGCCTTTTCTATAGTAAATTATTCAAAAAATAATTTTTTACTGTCGCAAATTTTAAATATCCCAGGGATTGCCTTTTCTATAATAAATTATTCAAAAAATAATTTTATACTGTCGCAAATTTTAATTACGCCAGGGATTGCCTTTTCTATAGTAAATTATTCAAAAAATAATTTCTTACTATCGCAAGTTTTAATTGCGCCAGGGATTGCCTTTTCTATAGTAAATTATTCAAAAAATAATTTTTTACTGTCGCAAATTTTAAATACGCCAGGGATTGCCTTTTCTATAGTAAATTATTCAAAAAATAATTTTATACTGTCGCAAATTTTAATTACGCCAGGGATTGCCTTTTCTATAGTAAATTATTCAAAAAATAATTTTTTACTGTCGCAAATTTCAAATCCGCCAGGGACTGCCTTTTCTATAGTAAATTATTCAAAAAATAATTTTCTACTGTCGCAAATTTTAATTACGCCAGGGATTGCCTTTTCTATAGTAAATTATTCAAAAAATAATTTTTTACTATCGCAAGTTTTAATTGCGCCAGGGATTGCCTTTTCTACAGTAAATTATTCAAAAAATAATTTTCTACTGTCGCAAATTTTAATTACGCCAGGGATTGCCTTTTCTATAGTAAATTATTAAAAAAATAATTTTCTATTGTCGCAAATTTTAATTACGCCAGGGATTGCCTTTTCTATAGTAAATTATTCAAAAAATAATTTTTTACTATCGCAAGTTTTAATTGCGCCAGGGATTGCCTTTTCTACAGTAAATTATTCAAAAAATAATTTTCTACTGTCGCAAATTTTAATTAAGCCAGGGATTGCCTTTTCTATAGTAAATTATTCAAAAAATAATTTTTTAATGTCGCAAATTTCAAATCCGCCAGGGATTGCCTTTTCTATAGTAAATTATTCAAAAAATAATTTTATACTGTCGCAAATTTTAATTACGCCAGGGATTGCCTTTTCTATAGTAAATTATTCAAAAAATAATTTTTTACTGTCGCAAATTTCAAATCCGCCAGGGAGTGCCTTTTCTATAGTAAATTATTCAAAAAATAATTTTCTACTGTCGCAAATTTTAATTACGCCAGGGATTGCCTTTTCTATAGTAAATTATTCAAAAAATAATTTCTTACTATCGCAAGTTTTAATTACGCCAGTGATTGCCTTTTCTATAGTAAATTATTCAAAAAATAATTTTATACTGTCGCAAATTTTAATTGCGCCAGGAATTGCCTTTTCTACAGTAAATTTTGCAAAAAATAATTTTTTACTATCGCAAATTGTAATTGCGCAAGGGATTGCCTTTTCTATAGTAAATTATTCAAAAAATAATTTTTTACTGTCGCAAATTTTAATTACGCCAGGGATTGCCTTTTCTACAGTAAATTTTGCAAAAAATAATTTTTTACTATCGCAAATTTTAATTGCGCCAGGGATTGCCTTTTCTATAGTAAATTATTCAAAAAATAATTTTTTACTGTCGCGAATTTTAATTACGCCAGGGATTGCCTTTTCTATAGTAAATTATTCAAAAAATAATTTTATACACTCGCAAATTTTAATTACGCCAGGGATTGGCTTTTCTATAGTAAATTATTCAAAAAATAATTTTTTACTGTCGCAAATTTCAAATCCGCCAGGGATTGCCTTTTCTATAGTAAATTATTCAAAAAATAATTTTCTACTGTCGCAAATTTTAATTACGCCAGGGATTGCCTTTTCTATAGTAAATTATTCAAAAAATAATTTTTTACTATCGCAAGTTTTAATTGCGCCAGGGATTGCCTTTTCTACAGTAAATTATTCAAAAAATAATTTTCTACTGTCGCAAATTTTAATTACGCCAGGGATTGCCTTTTCTATAGTAAATTATTCAAAAAATAATTTTCTACTGTCGCAAATTTTAATTACGCCAGGGATTGCCTTTTCTATAGTAAATTATTCAAAAAATAATTTTTTACTGTCGCAAATTTCAAATCCGCCAGGGATTGCCTTTTCTATAGTAAATTATTCAAAAAATAATTTTCTACTGTTGCAAATTTTAATTACGCCAGGGATTGCCTTTTCTATAGTAAATTATTCAAAAAATAATTTTTTACTATCGCAAATTTTAATTGCGCCAGGGATTGCCTTTTCTACAGTAAATTATTCAAAAAATAATTTTCTACTGTCGCAAATTTTAATTACGCCAGGGATTGCCTTTTCTATAGTAAATTATTCAAAAAATAATTTTCTACTGTCGCAAATTTCAAATCCGCCAGGGATTGCCTTTTCTATAGTAAATTATTCAAAAAATAATTTTTTACTATCGCAAGTTTTAATTGCGCCAGGGATTGCCTTTTCTACAGTAAATTTTCCAAAAAATAATTTTTTACTATCGCAAGTTTTAATTACGCCAGGGATTGCCATTTCTATAGTAAATTATTCAAAAAATAATTTTTTACTGTCGCAAATTTTAATTGCGCCAGGGATTGCCTTTTCTATAGTAAATTATTCGAAAAATAATTTTATACTGTCGCAAATTGTAATTGCGCCAGGGATTGCCTTTTCTATAGTAAATTATTCAAAAAATAATTTTATACTGTCGCAAATTTTAATTACGCCAGGGATTGCCTTTTCTATAGTAAATTATTCAAAAAATAATTTTATACTGTCGCAAATTTTAATTACGCCAGCGATTGCCTTTTCTATAGTAAATTATTCAAAAAATAATTTTCTACTGTCGCAAGTTTTAATTGCGCCAGGGATTGCCTTTTCTACAGTAAATTTTGCAAAAAATAATTTTTTACTATCGCAAGTTTTAATTACGCCAGGGATTGCCTTTTCTATAGTAAATTATTCAAAAAATAATTTTTTACTGTCGCAAATTTTAATTGCGCCAGGGATTGCCTTTTCTATAGTAAATTATTCAAAAAATAATTTTATACTGTCGCAAATTGTAATTGCGCCAGGGATTGCTTTTTCTATAGTAAATTATTCAAAAAATAATTTTATACTGTCGCAAATTTTAATTACGCCAGGGATTGCCTTTTCTATAGTAAATTATTCAAAAAATAATTTTCTACTGTTGCAAATTTTAATTACGCCAGGGATTGCCTTTTCTATAGTAAATTATTCAAAAAATAATTTTTTACTATCGCAAATTTTAATTGCGCCAGGGATTGCCTTTTCTACAGTAAATTATTCAAAAAATAATTTTCTACTGTCGCAAATTTTAATTACGCCAGGGATTGCCTTTTCTATAGTAAATTATTCAAAAAATAATTTTCTACTGTCGCAAATTTCAAATCCGCCAGGGATTGCCTTTTCTATAGTAAATTATTCAAAAAATAATTTTTTACTATCGCAAGTTTTAATTGCGCCAGGGATTGCCTTTTCTACAGTAAATTTTCCAAAAAATAATTTTTTACTATCGCAAGTTTTAATTACGCCAGGGATTGCCATTTCTATAGTAAATTATTCAAAAAATAATTTTTTACTGTCGCAAATTTTAATTGCGCCAGGGATTGCCTTTTCTATAGTAAATTATTCGAAAAATAATTTTATACTGTCGCAAATTGTAATTGCGCCAGGGATTGCCTTTTCTATAGTAAATTATTCAAAAAATAATTTTATACTGTCGCAAATTTTAATTACGCCAGGGATTGCCTTTTCTATAGTAAATTATTCAAAAAATAATTTTATACTGTCGCAAATTTTAATTACGCCAGCGATTGCCTTTTCTATAGTAAATTATTCAAAAAATAATTTTCTACTGTCGCAAGTTTTAATTGCGCCAGGGATTGCCTTTTCTACAGTAAATTTTGCAAAAAATAATTTTTTACTATCGCAAGTTTTAATTACGCCAGGGATTGCCTTTTCTATAGTAAATTATTCAAAAAATAATTTTTTACTGTCGCAAATTTTAATTGCGCCAGGGATTGCCTTTTCTATAGTAAATTATTCAAAAAATAATTTTATACTGTCGCAAATTGTAATTGCGCCAGGGATTGCTTTTTCTATAGTAAATTATTCAAAAAATAATTTTATACTGTCGCAAATTTTAATTACGCCAGGGATTGCCTTTTCTATAGTAAATTATTCAAAAAATAATTTTCTACTGTCGCAAGTTTTAATTGCGCCAGGGATTGCCTTTTCTATAGTAAATTATTCAAAAAATAATTTTCTACTGTCGCAAATTTTAAATACGCCAGGAATTGCCTTTCTATAGTAAATTATTCAAAAAATAATTTTCTACTGTCGCAAATTTTAATTACGCCAGGGATTGCCTTTTCTATAGTAAATTATTCAAAAAATAATTTTTTACTGTCGCAAATTTTAATTACGCCAGGGATTGCCTTTTCTATAGTAAATTATTCAAAAAATAATTTTCAACTGTCGCAAATTTTAAGTGCGCCAGGGATTGCCTTTTCTATAGTAAATTATTCAAAAAATAATTTTCAACTGTCGCAAATTTTAATTACGCCAGGGATTGCCTTTTCTATAGTAAATTATTCAAAAAATAATTTTTTACTGTCGCAAATTTTAATTACGCCAGGGATTGCCTTTTCTATAGTAAATTATTCAAAAAATAATTTTTTACTGTCGCAAATTTTAAATATCCCAGGGATTGCCTTTTCTATAGTAAATTTCTCACAAATTAATTTCTTACTGTCGCAAATTTTAAATACGCCAGGGATTGCCTTTTCTATAGCAAATTATTCAAAAAATAATTTTATACTGTCGCAATTTTAATTGCGCCAGGGATTGCCTTTTCTATAGTAAATTATTCAAAAAATAATTTTTTACTGTCGCAAATTTTAATTACGCCAGGGATTGCCTTTTCTATAGTAAATTATTCAAAAAATAATTTTCAACCGTCGCAAATTTTAATTGCGCCAGGGATTGCCTTTTCTATAGTAAATTATTCAAAAAATAATTTTATACTGTCGCAAATTTTAATTACGCCAGGGATTGCCTTTTCTATAGTAAATTACTCAAAAAATAATTTTTTACTGTCGCAAATTTTAAGTGCGCCAGGGATTGCCTTTTCTATAGTAAATTATTCAAAAAATAATTTTCTACTGTCGCAAATTTTAATTACGCCAGGGATTGCCTTTTCTATAGTAAATTATTCAAAAAATAATTTTATACTGTCGCAAATTTTAATTACGCCAGGGATTGCCTTTTCTATAGTAAATTATTCAAAAAATAATTTTTTACTGTCGCAAATTTTAATTACGCCAGGGATTGCCTTTTCTATAGTAAATTATTCAAAAAATAATTTTCTACTGTCGAAAATTTTGATTGCGCCAGGGTTGCCTTTTCTATTGTAAATTATTCAAAAAATAATTTTATACTGTCGCAAATTTTAATTACGCCAGGGATTGCCTTTTCTATAGTAAATTATTCAAAAAATAATTTTATACTGTCGCAGATTTTAATTACGCCAGGGATTGCCGTTTCTATAGTAAATTATTCAAAAAATAATTTTCAACTGTCGCAAATTTTAATTACGCCAGGGATTGCCTTTTCTATAGTAAATTATTCAAAAAATAATTTTTTACTGTCGCAAATTTTAATTGCGCCAGGGATTGTCTTTTCTATAGTAAATTATTCAAAAAATAATTTTGTACTGTCGCAAATTTTAAGTGCGGAAGGGATTGCCTTTTCTATAGTAAATTATTCAAAAAATAATTTTCTACTGTCGCAAAATTTAAGTAAGCCAAGGATTGCCTTTTCTATAGTAAATTATTCAAAAAATAATTTTTTACTATCGCAAGTTTTAACTACGCCAGGGATTTCCTTTTCTATAGTAAATTATTCAAAAAATAATTTTTTACTGTCGCAAATTTTAATTGCGCCAGCGATTGCCTTTTCTATAGTAAATTATTCAAAAAATAATTTTATACTGTCGCAAATTGTAATTGCGCCAGGGATTGCCTTTTCTATAATAAATTATTCAAAAAATAATTTTATACTGTCGCAAATTTTAATTACGCCAGGGATTGCCTTTTCTATAGTAAATTATTCAAAAAATAATTTTTTACTGTCGCAAATTTCAAATCCGCCAGGGATTGCCTTTTCTATAGTAAATTATTCAAAAAATAATGTTTTACTGTCGCAAATTTTAATTGCGCCAGGGATTGCCTTTTCTATAGTAAATTATTCAAAAATAATTTTTTTCTGTCGCAAATTTTAATTACGCCAGGGATTGCCTTTTCTATAGTAAATTATTCAAAAAATAATTTTCTACAGTCGCAAATTTTAATTACGCCAGGGATGGCCTTTTCTTTAGTAAATTATTCAAAAAATAATTTTCTACTGTCGCAAATTTTAATTACGCCAGGGATTGCCTTTTCTATAGTAAATTATTCAAAAAATAATTTTTTACTGTCGCAAATTTTAATTACGCCAGGGATTGCCTTTTCTATAGTAAATTATTCAAAAAATAATTTTCAACTGTCGCAAATTTTAAGTGCGCCAGGGATTGCCTTTTCTATAGTAAATTATTCAAAAAAATAATTTTCAACTGTCGCAAATTTTAATTACGCCAGGGATTGCCTTTTCTATAGTAAATTATTCAAAAAAATAATTTTATACTGTCGCAAATTTTAATTACGCCAGGGATTGCCTTTTCTATAGTAAATTATTCACAAAATAATTTCTTACTGTCGCAAATTTTAAATACGCCAGGGATTGCCTTTTCTATAGTAAATTATTCAAAAAATAATTTTCTACTCTCGCAAATTTTAAATACGCCAGGAATTGCCTTTCTATAGTAAATTATTCAAAAAATAATTTTCTACTGTCGCAAATTTTAATTACGCCAGGGATTGCCTTTTCTATAGTAAATTATTCAAAAAATAATTTTTTACTGTCGCAAATTTTAATTACGCAGGGATTGCCTTTTCTATAGTAAATTATTCAAAAAATAATTTTGAACTGTCGCAAATTTTAAGTGCGCCAGGGCTTGCCTTTTCTATAGTAAATTATTGAAAAAATAATTTTCAACTGTCGCAAATTTTAATTACGCCAGGGATTGCCTTTTCTATAGTAAATTATTCAAAAAATAATTTTTTACTGTCGCAAATTTTAATTTCGCCAGGGATTGCCTTTTCTATAGTAAATTATTCAAAAAATAATTTTTTACTGTCGCAAATTTTAAATATCCCAGGGATTGCCTTTTCTATAGTAAATTTCTCACAAATTAATTTCTTACTGTCGCAAATTTTAAATACGCCAGGGATTGCCTTTTCTATAGTAAATTATTCAAAAAATAATTTTATACTGTCGCAAATTTTAATTGCGCCAGGGATTGCCTTTTCTATAGTAAATTATTCAAAAAATAATTTTTTACTGTCGCAAATTTTAATTACGCCAGGGATTGCCTTTTCTATAGTAAATTATTCAAAAAATAATTTTCAACTGTCGCAAATTTTAATTGCGCCAGGATTGCCTTTTCTATAGTAAATTATTCAAAAAATAATTTTATACTGTCGAAAATTTTAATTACGCCAGGGATTGCCTTTTCTATAGTAAATTACTCAAAAAATAATTTTTTACTGTCGCAAATTTTAAGTGCGCCAGGGATTGCCTTTTCTGTAGTAAATTATTCAAAAAATAATTTTCTACTGTCGCAAATTTTAATTACGCCAGGGATTGCCTTTTCTATAGTAAAGTATTCAAAAAATAATTTTATACTGTCGCAAATTTTAATTACGCCAGGGATTGCCTTTTCTATAGTAAATTATTCAAAAAATAATTTTTTACTGTCGCAAATTTTAATTACGCCAGAGATTGCCTTTTCTATAGTAAATTATTCAAAAAATAATTTTCTACTGTCGCAAATTTTAATTGCGCCAGGGATTGCCTTTTCTATAGTAAATTATTCAAAAAATAATTTTATATTGTCGCAAATTTTAATTACGCCAGGGATTGCCTTTTCTATAGTAAATTATTCAAAAAATAATTTTATACTGTCGCAAATTTTAATTACGCCAGGGATTGCCTTTTCTATAGTAAATTATTCAAAAAATAATTTTCAACTGTCGCAAATTTTAATTACGCCAGGGATTGCCTTTTCTATAGTAAATTATTCAAAAAATAATTTTTTACTGTCGCAAATTTTAATTGCGCCAGGGATTGCCTTTTCTATAGTAAATTATTCAAAAAATAATTTTGTACTGTCGCAAATTTTAAGTGCGGAAGGGATTGCCTTTTCTATAGTAAATTATTCAAAAAATAATTTTCTACTGTCGCAAAATTTAAGTGCGCCAGGGATTGACTTTTCTATAGTAAATTATTCAAAAATAATTTTTTACTGTCGCAAATTTTAATTACGCCAGGGATTGCCTTTTCTATAGTAAATTATTCAAAAAATAATTTTCTACTGTCGCAAATTTAAGTGCGCCAGGGATTGCCTTTTCTATAGTAAATTATTCTAAAAATAATTTTATTTACGCCAGGGATTGCCTTTCTATAGTAAATTATTCAAAAAATAATTTTTTACTGTCGCAAATTTTAACTGCGCCAGGGATTGCCTTTTCTATAGTAAATTATTCAAAAAATAATTTTTTACTGTCGCAAATTTCAATTACGCCAGGGATTGCCTTTTCTATAGTAAATTATTCAAAAAAATAAAATTTTTTTACTGTCGGAAATTTTAATTACGCCAGGGATTGCCTTTTCTATAGTAAATTATTCAAAAAATAATTTTCAACTGTCGCAAATTTTAAATGCGCCAGGGATTGCCTTTTCTATAGTAAATTATTCAAAAAATAATTTTTTACTGTCGCAAATTTTAATTGCGCCAGGGATGATTGCCTTTTCTATAGTAAATTATTCAAAAAATAATTTTTTACTGTCGCAAATTTTAAGTGCGCCAGGGATTGCCTTTCTATAGTAAATTATTCAAAAAATAATTTTTTACTGTCGCAATTTTAATTACGCCAGGGATTGCCTTTTTCTATAGTAAATTATTCAAAAAAATAATTTTCTACTGTCGCAAATTTTAATTGCGCCAGGGATTGCCTTTTCTACAGTAAATTATTCAAAAAATAATTTTATACTTTCGCAAATTTTAATTACGCCAGGGATTGCCTTTTCTATAGTAAATTATTCAAAAAATAATTTTATACTGTCGCAAATTTTAATTACGCCAGGGATTGCCTTTTCTATAGTAAATTATTCAAAAAATAATTTTATACTGTCGCAAATTTTAATTACGCCAGGGATTGCCTTTTATATAGTAAATTATTCAAAAAATAATTTTATACTGTCGCAAATTTTAATTACGCCAGGGATTGCCTTTTCTATAGTAAATTATTCAAAAAATAATTTTGTACTGTCGCAAATTTTAATTAAGCCAGGGATTGCCTTTTCTACAGTAAATTATTCAAAAAATAATTTTATACTGTCGCAAATTTTAATTACGCCAGGGATTGCCTTTTCTATAGTAAATTATTCAAAAAATAATTTTCTACTGTCGCAAATTTTAATTACGCCAGGGATTGCCTTTTCTATAGTAAATTATTCAAAAAATAATTTTATACTTTCGCAAATTTTAATTACGCCAGGGATTGCCTTTTCTATAGTAAATTATTCAAAAAATAATTTTTTACTGTCGCAAATTTTAATTACGCCAGGGATTGCCTTTTCTATAGTAAATTATTCAAAAAATAATTTTTTACTGTCGCAAATTTTAAATATCCCAGGGATTGCCTTTTCTATAGTAAATTATTCAAAAAATAATTTTTTACTGTCGCAAATTTTTAAGTGCGCCAGGGATTGCCTTTTCTATAGTAAATTATTCAAAAAATAATTTTATACTGTCGCAAATTTTAATTACGCCAGGGATTGCCTTTTCTATAGTAAATTATTCAAAAAATGATTTTCAACTGTCACAAATTTTAAATATGCCAGGGATTGCCTTTTCTATAGTAAATTATTCAAAAAATAATTTTCTACTGTCGCAAATTTTAATTACGCCAGGGATTGCCTTTTCTATAGTAAATTATTCAGAAAATAATGTTTTACTCTCGCAAATTTTAATTACGCCAGGGATTGCCTTTTCTATAGTAAATTATTCAGAAAATAATTTTTTACTCTCGCAAATTTTAATTACGCCAGGGATTGCCTTTCTATAGTAAATTATTCAAAAAATAATTTTTTACTGTCGCAAATTTTAATTGCGCCAGGATTGCCTTTTTCGATAGTAAATTATTCAAAAAATAATTTTCTACTGTCGCAAATTTTAATTACGCCAGGGATTGCCTTTTCTATAGTAAAGTATTCAAAAAATAATTTTTTATTCTCGCTAGATTTAATTGCGCCAGGGATTGCCTTTTCTACAGTAAATTATTCAAAAAATAATTTTCTACTGTCGCAAATTTTAATTACGCCAGGGATTGCCTTTTTCTATAGTAAATTATTCAAAAAATAATTTTTTACTATCGCAAGTTTTAATTGCGCCAGGGATTGCCTTTTCTACAGTAAATTATTCAAAAAATAATTTTCTGCTGTCGCAAATTTTAATTACGCCAGGGATTGTCTTTTCTATAGTAAATTATTCAAAAAATAATTTTTTACTGTCGCAAGTTTTAATTGCGCCAGGGATTGCCTTTTCTACAGTAAATTATTCAAAAAATAATTTTCTATTGTCGCAAATTTTAATTACGCCAGGGATTGCCTTTTCTATAGTAAATTATTCAAAAAATAATTTTCTACTGTCGCAAATTTTAATTACGCCAGGGATTGCCTTTTCTATAGTAAATTATTCAAAAAATAATTTTCTACTGTCGCAAATTTTAATTGCGCCAGGGATTGCCTTTTCTATAGTAAATTATTCAAAAAATAGTTTTATACTGTCGCAAATTTTAATTACGCCAGGGATTGCCTTTTCTATAGTAATTTAATTCAAAAAATAATTTTATACTGTCGCAAATTTTAATTACGCCTGGGATTGCCTTTTCTATAGTAAAATATTCAAAAAATAATTTTCTACTGTCGCAAATTTTAATTACGCCAGGGATTGCCTTTTCTATAGTAAATTATTCAAAAATAATTTTCAACTGTCGCAAATTTTAATTGCGCCAGGGATTGCCTTTTCTATAGTAAATTATTCAAAAAATACTTTTTTACTGTCGCAAATTTTAATTACGCCAGGGATTGCCTTTTCTATAGTAAATTATTCAAAAAATAATTTTCAAATGTCGCAAATTTTAATTACGCCAGGGATTGCCTTTTGTATAGTAAATTATTCAAAAAATAATTTTATACTGTCGCAAATTTTAATTACGCCAAGGATTGCCTTTTCTATAGTAAATTATTCAAAATATAATTTTATACTGTCGCAAATTTTAATTACGCCAGGGATTGCCTTTTCTATAGTAAATTATACAAAAAATAATTTTTTACTGTCGCAAATTTTAATTGCGCCAGGGATTGCCTT
>CAWVNZ010002076.1:0-122000 GCA_963930735.1 Dioctria linearis
TCGCAAATTTTAAATACGCCAGGGATTGCCTTTTCTATAGTAAATTATTCAAAAAATAATTTTCTACTGTCGCAAATTTTAATTACGCCAGGGATTGCCTTTTCTGTAGTAAATTATTCAAAAAATAATTTTTTACTGTCGCAAATTTCAAATCCGCCAGGGATTGCCTTTTCTATAGTAAATTATTCAAAAAATAATTTTTTACTATCGCAAGTTTTAATTGCGCCAGGGATTGCCTTTTCTACAGTAAATTTTGCAAAAAATAATTTTTTACTGTCGCAAATTTTAATTACGCCAGGGATTGCCTTTTCTATAGTAAATTATTCAAAAAATAATTTTTTACTGTCGCAAATTTTAAATACGCCAGGGATTGCCTTTTCTATAGTAAATTATTCAAAAAATAATTGTTTACTGTCGCAAATTTTAATTACGCCAGGGATTGCCTTTTCTATAGTAAATTATTCAAAAAATAATTTTTTACTGTCGCAAATTATAAATACACTAGGGATTGCCTTTTCTATAGTAAATTATTCAAAAAATAATTTTATACTGTCGCAAATTTTAATTACGCCAGGGATTGCCTTTTTTACAGTAAATTTTTCAAAATATTAATTTTTTACTGTCGAAAATTTTAATTGCGCCAGGGATTGCCTTTTCTATAGTAAATTATTCAAAAAATAATTTTTTACTGTCGCAAATTTTAATTACGCCAGGGATTGCCTTTTCTATAGTAAATTATTCAAAACATAATTTTTTACTGTCGCAAATTTTAATTGCTCCAGGGATTGCCTTTTCTATAGTAAATTAATCAAAAAATAATTTTTTACTGTCGCAAATTTTAATTGCGCCAGGGATTGCCTTTTCTATAGTAAATTTTTCAAAAAATAATTTTTTACTGTCGCAAATTTTAATTACGCCAGGGATTGCCTTTTCTATAGTAAATTATTCAAAAAATAATTTTCTACTGTCGCAAATTGTAATTACGCCAGGGATTGCCTTTTCTATAGTAAATTATTCAAAAAATAATTTTATACTGTCGCAAGTTTTAATTACGCCAGGGATTGCCTTTTCTATAGTAAATTATTCAAAAAATAATTTTCTACTGTCGCAAATTTTAAATACGCCAGGGATTGCCTTTTGTATAGTAAATTATTCAAAAAATAAATTTCTACTGTCGCAAAATTTTAAATATCCCAGGGATTGCCTTTTCTATAGTAAATTTTGCAAAAAATAATTTTTTACTGTCGCAAATTTTAATTGCGCCAGGGATTGCCTTTTCTATAGTAAATTATTCAAAAAATAATTTTCTACTGTCGCAAATTTTAATTACGCCAGGGATTGCCTTTTCTATAGTAAATTATTCAAAAAATAATTTTTTACTGTCGCAAATTTCAAATCCGCCAGGGATTTCCTTTTCTATAGTAAATTTCTCACAAATTAATTTCTTACTGTCGCAAATTTTAAGTGCGCCAGGGATTGCCTTTTGTATAGTAAATTATTCAAAAAATAAATTTCTACTGTCGCAAAATTTTAAATATCCCAGGGATTGCCTTTTCTATTGTAAATTTTGCAAAAAATAATTTTTTACTGTCGCAAATTTTAATTGCGCCAGGGATTGCCTTTTCTATAGTAAATTATTCAAAAAATAATTTTCTACTGTCGCAAATTTTAATTACGCCAGGGATTGCCTTTTCTATAGTAAATTATTCAAAAAATAATTTTCTACTGTCGCAAATTTTAAGTGCGCCAAGGATTGCCTTTCTACAGTAAATTTTTCAAAAAATAATTTTTTACTGTCGCAAATTGTAATTGCGCCAGGGATTGCCTTTTCTATAGTAAATTATTCAAAAAATAATTTTTTACTGTCGCAAATTTCAAATCCGCCAGGGATTGCCTTTTATATAGTAAATTTCTCACAAATTAATTTCTTACTGTCGCAAATTTTAAATACGCCAGGGATTGCCTTTTCTATAGTAAATTATTCAAAAAATAATTTTTTACTGTCGCAAGTTTTAAATATCCCAGGGATTGCCTTTTCTATAGTAAATTTTTCAAAAAATAATTTTTTACTGTCGCAAATTGTAATTGCGCCAGGGATTGCCTTTTCTATAGTAAATTATTCAAAAAATAATTTTTTACTGTCGCAAATTTCAAATCCGCCAGGGATTGCCTTTTATATAGTAAATTATTCAAAAAATAATTTTCTACTGTCGCAAATTTTAATTACGCCAGGGATTGCCTTTTCTATAGTAAATTATTCAAAAAATAATTTTTTACTGTCGCAAATTTTAATTACGCCAGGGATTGCCTTTTCTATAGTAAATTATTCAAAAAATAATTTTCAACTGTCGCAAATTTTAATTACGCCAGGGATTGCCTTTTCTATAGTAAATTATTCAAAAAATAATTTTCAACTGTCGCAAATTTTAAATATCCCAGGGATTGCCTTTTCTATAGTAAATTATTCAAAAAATAATTTTTTACTGTCGCAAATTTTAAATATCACAGGGATTGCCTTTTCTATAGTAAATTATTCAAAAAATAATTTTTTACTGTCGCAAGTTTTAATTGCGCCAGGGATTGCCTTTTCTACAGTAAATTATTCAAAAAATAATTCTCTACTGTCGCAAATTTTAATTACGCCAGGGATTGCCTTTTATATAGTAAATTTTTCAAAAATTAATTTTCTACTGTCGCAAATTTTAATTGCGCCAGGGATTGCCTTTTCTATAGTAAATTATTCAAAAAATTATTTTCTACTGTTGCAAATTTTAAGTGCGCCAGGGATTGCCTTTCTACAGTAAATTTTTCAAAAAAATAATTTTTTGCTGTCGCAAATTGTAATTGCGCCAGGGATTGCCTTTTCTATTGTAAATTATTCAAAAAATAATTTTTTACTGTCGCAAATTTTAATTACGCCAGGGATTGCCTTTTCTATAGTAAATTATTCAAAAAAGAATTTTCTACTGTCGCAAATATTAAGTGCGCCAGGGATTGCCTTTTCTATAGTAAATTATTCAAAAAATAATTTTCTACTGTCGCAAATTTTAATTACGCCAGGGATTGCCTTTTCTATAGTAAATTATTCAAAAAATAATTTTTTACTGTCGCAAATTTTAATTACGCCAGGGATTGCCTTTTCTATAGTAAATTATTCAAAAAATAATTTTTTACTGTCGCAAATTTTAAATATCCCAGGGATTGCCTTTTCTATCGTAAATTATTAAAAAAATAATTTTCAACTGTCGCAAATTTTAATTACGCCAGGGATTGCCTTTTCTATAGTAAATTATTCAAAAAATAATTTTCAACTGTCGCAAATTTTAATTACGCCAGGGATTGCCTTTTCTATAGTAAATTATTCAAAAAATAATTTTTTACTGTCGCAAATTTTAATTACGACAGGGATTGCCTTTTCTATAGTAATTTATTCAAAACATAATTTTCTACTGTCGCAAATTTTAACTACGCCAGGGATTGCCTTTTCTATAGTAAATTATTCAAAAAATAATTTTCTACTGTCACAAATTTTAATTGCGGCAGGGATTGCCTTTTCTATAGTAAATTATTCAAAAAATAATTTTCTACTGTCGCAAATTTTAATTACGCCAGGGATTGCCTTTTCTATAGTAAATTATTCAAAAAATAATTTTATACTGTCGCAAATTTTAATTACGCCAGGGATTGCCTTTTCTATAGTAAATTATTCAAAAAATAATTTTATACTGTCGCAAATTTTAATTGCGCCAGGGATTGCCTTTTCTATAGTAAATTATTCAAAAAATAATTTTCTACTGTCGCAAATTTTAATTACGCCAGGGATTGCCTTTTCTATAGTAAATTATTCAAAAAATAATTTTATACTGTCGCAAATTTTAATTGCGCCAGGGATTGCCTTTTCTATAGTAAATTATTCAAAAAATAATTTTCTACTGTCGAAAATTTTAAGTGCGCCAGGGATTGCCTTTCTACAGTAAATTTTTCAAAATATTAATTTTTTACTGTCGAAAATTTTAATTGCGCCAGGGATTGCCTTTTCTATAGTAAATTATTCAAAAAATAATTTTTTACTGTCGCAAATTTTAATTACGCCAGGGATTGCCTTTTCTATAGTAAATTATTCAAAAAATAATTTTTTACTGTCGCAAATTTTAATTGCCCAGGGATTGCCTTTCTACAGTAAATTTTTCAAAAAATAATTTTTTACTGTCGCAATTTGTAATTGCGCCAGGGATTGCCTTTTCTATAGTAAATTTTTCAAAAACTAATTTTTTACTGTCGGAAATTTCAATTACGCCAGGGATTGCCTTTTCTATAGTAAATTATTCAAAAAATAATTTTATATTGTCGCAAATTTTAATTACGCCAGGGATTGCCTTTTCTATAGTAAATTATTCAAAAAATAATTTCTTACTGTCGCAAATTTTAAATACGCCAGGGATTGCCTTTTCTATAGTAAATTATTCAAAAAATAATTTTTTACTGTCGCAAATTTTAAATACGCCAGGGATTGCCTTTTCTATAGTAAATTATTAAAAAAATAATTTTTTACTGTCGCAAATTTTAATTACGCCAGGGATTGCCTTTTCTATAGTAAATTATTCAAAAAATAATTTTTTACTGTCGCAAATTTTAAATACGCCAGGGATTGCCTTTTCTATAGTAAATTATTCAAAAAATAATGTTCTACTGTCGCAAATTTTAATTACGCCAGGGATTGCCTTTTCTGTAGTAAATTATTCAAAAAATAATTTTTACTGTCGCAAATTTCAAATCCGCCAGGGATTGCCTTTTCTATAGTAAATTATTCAAAAAATAATTTTTTACTATCGCAAGTTTTAATTGCGCCAGGGATTGCCTTTTCTACAGTAAATTTTGCAAAAAATAATTTTTTACTGTCGCAAATTTTAATTACGCCAGGGATTGCCTTTTCTATAGTAAATTATTCAAAAAATAATTTTTTACTGTCGCAAATTTTAAATACGCCAGGGATTGCCTTTTCTATAGTAAATTATTCAAAAAATAATTGTTTACTGTCGCAAATTTTAATTACGCCAGGGATTGCCTTTTCTATAGTAAATTATTCAAAAAATAATTTTTTACTGTCGCAAATTATAAATACGCCAGGGATTGCCTTTTCTATAGTAAATTATTCAAAAAATAATTTTACATTGTCGCAAATTTTAATTACGCCAGGGATTGCCTTTTTTACAGTAAATTTTTCAAAATATTAATTTTTTACTGTCGAAAATTTTAATTGCGCCAGGGATTGCCTTTTCTATAGTAAATTATTCAAAAAATAATTTTTTACTGTCGCAAATTTTAATTACGCCAGGGATTGCCTTTTCTATAGTAAATTATTCAAAACATAATTTTTTACTGTCGCAAATTTTAATTGCGCCAGGGATTGCCTTTTCTATAGTAAATTAATCAAAAAATAATTTTTTACTGTCGCAAATTTTAATTGCGCCAGGGATTGCCTTTTCTATAGTAAATTTTTCAAAAAATAATTTTTTACTGTCGCAAATTTTAATTACGCCAGGGATTGCCTTTTCTATAGTAAATTATTCAAAAAATAATTTTCTACTGTCGCAAATTGTAATTACGCCAGGGATTGCCTTTTCTATAGTAAATTATTCAAAAAATAATTTTCTACTGTCGCAAGTTTTAATTACGCCAGGGATTGCCTTTTCTATAGTAAATTATTCAAAAAATAATTTTCTACTGTCGCAAATTTTAAATACGCCAGGGATTGCCTTTTGTATAGTAAATTATTCAAAAAATAAATTTCTACTGTCGCAAAATTTTAAATATCCCAGGGATTGCCTTTTCTATAGTAAATTTTGCAAAAAATAATTTTTTACGGTCGCAAATTTTAATTGCGCCAGGGATTGCCTTTTCTATAGTAAATTATTCAAAAAATAATTTTCTACTGTCGCAAATTTTAATTACGCCAGGGATTGCCTTTTCTATAGTAAATTTTGCAAAAAATAATTTTCTACTGTCGCAAATTTTAATTACGCCAGGGATTGCTTTTTCTATAGTAAATTATTCAAAAAATAATTTTCAACTGTCGCAAATTTTAAGTGCGCCAGGGATTGCCTTTTCTATAGTAAATTTTGCAAAAAATAATTTTCTACTGTCGCAAATTTTAATTACGCCAGGGATTGCTTTTTCTATAGTAAATTATTCAAAAAATAATTTTCAACTGTCGCAAATTTTAATTACGCCAGGGGTTGCCTTTTCTATAGTAAATTATTCAAAAAATAATTTTCAACTGTCGCAAATTTTAATTACGCCAGGGGTTGCCTTTTTTATAGTAAATTATTCAAAAAATAATTTTCAACTGTCGCAAATTTTAAATATCCCAGGGATTGCCTTTTCTATAGTAAAATATTCAAAAAATAATTTTTTACTCTCGCAAATTTCAATTTCGCCAGGTAAATTTTTCACAAATTAATTTTTTACTGTCGCAAATTTTAAATACGCCAGGGATTGCCTTTTCTATAGTAAATTATTCAAAAAATAATTTTTTACTGTCGCAAATTTTAAGTGCGCCAGGGATTGCCTTTTCTATAGTAAATTATTCAAAAAATAATTTTTTACTGTCGCAAATTTTAATTACGCCAGGGATTGCCTTCTCTATAGTAAATTATTCAAAAAATTATTTTCTACTGTCGCAAATTTTAAATATCCCAGGGATTGCCTTTTCTATAGTAAATTATTCAAAAAATAATTTTCAACTGTCGCAAATTTTAATTACGCCAGGGATTGCCTTTTCTATAGTAAATTATTCAAAAAATAATTTTTTACTGTCGAAAATTTTAATTGCGCCAGGGATTGCCTTTTCTATAGTAAATTATTCAAAAAATAATTTTTTACTATCGCAAGTTTTAATTGCGCCAGGGATTGCCTTTTCTACAGTAAATTTTGCAAAAAATAATTTTTTACTGTCGCAAATTTTAATTACGCCAGGGATTGCATTTTCTATAGTAAATTATTCAAAAAATAATTTTCAACTGTCTCAAATTTTAATTGCGCCAGGGATTGCCTTTTCTATAGTAAATTTCTCACAAAATAATTTTATACTGTCGCAAATTTTAATTACGCCAGGGATTGCTTTTTCTATAGTAAATTATTCAAAAAATAATTTTCAACTGTCGCAAATTTTAATTGCGCCAGGGATTGCCTTTTCTATAGTAAATTATTCAAAAAATAATTTTATACTGTCGCAAATTTTAATTACGCCAGGGATTGCCTTTTCTATAGTAAATTATTCAAAAAATAATTTTTTACTCTCGCAAATTTCAATTTCGCCAGGTAAATTTTTCACAAATTAATTTTTTACTGTCGCAAATTTTAAATACGCCAGGGATTGCCTTTTCTATAGTAAATTATTCAAAAAATAATTTTTTACTGTCGCAAATTGTAATTGCGCCAGGGATTGCCTTTTCTATAGTAAATTTTGCAAAAAATAATTTTTTACTGTCGCAAATTTTAAATATCCCAGGGATTGCCTTTTCTATAGTAAATTATTCAAAAAATAATTTTATACTGTCGCAAGTTTTAATTGCGCCAGGGATTGCCTTTTCTATAGTAAATTATTCAAAAAATAATTATCTACTGTCGCAAATTTTAATTGGGCCAGGGATTGCCTTTTCTATAGTAAATTATTCAAAAAATAATTTTCAACTGTCGCAAATTGTAATTGCGCCAGGGATTGCCTTTTCTATAGTAAATTTTTCAAAAAATAATTTTTTACTGTCGCAAATTTTAAATATCCCAGGGATTGCCTTTTCTATAGTAAATTATTCAAAAAATAATTTTATACTGTCGCAAATTTTAAGTGCGCCAGGGATTGCCTTTTCTATAGTAGATTTTGCAAAAAATAATTTTTTACTGTCGCAAATTTTAATTGGGCCAGGGATTGCCTTTTCTATAGTAAATTATTCAAAAAATAATTTTCAACTGTCGCAAATTGTAATTGCGCCAGGGATTGCCTTTTCTATAGTAAATTTTGCAAAAAATAATTTTTTACTGTCGCAAATTTTAAATATCCCAGGGATTGCCTTTTCTATAGTAAATTATTCAAAAAATAATTTTATACTGTCGCAAGTTTTAATTGCGCCAGGGATTGCCTTTTCTATAGTAAATTATTCAAAAAATAATTATCTACTGTCGCAAATTTTAAGTGCGCCAGGGATTGCCTTTCTACAGTAAATTTTTCAAAATATTAATTTTTTACTGTCGAAAATTTTAATTGCGCCAGGGATTGCCTTTTCTATAGTAAATTATTCAAAAAATAATTTTTTACTGTCGCAAATTTTAATTACGCCAGGGATTGCCTTTTCTATAGTAAATTATTCAAAAAATAATTTTTTACTGTCGCAAATTTTAATTGCGCCAGGGATTGCCTCTCTACAGTAAATTTTTCAAAAAATAATTTTTTACTGTCGCAAATATTTAGTGCGCCAGGGATTGCCTTTTCTATAGTAAATTATTCAAAAAATAATTTTCTACTGTCGCAAATTTTAATTACGCCAGGGATTGCCTTTTCTATAGTAAATTATTCAAAAAATAATTTTTTACTGTCGCAAATTTTAATTACGCCAGTGATTGCCTTTTCTATAGTAAATTATTCAAAAAATAATTTTTTACTGTCGCAAATTTTAAATATCCCAGGCATTGCCTTTTCTATAGTAAATTATTAAAAAAATAATTTTCAACTGTCGCAAATTTTAATTACGCCAGGGATTGCCTTTTCTATAGTAAATTATTCAAAAAATAATTTTCAACTGTCGCAAATTTTAATTACGCCAGGGATTGCCTTTTCTATAGTAAATTATTCAAAAAATAATTTTTTACTGTCGCAAATTTTAATTACGACAGGGATTGCCTTTTCTATAGTAAATTATTCAAAACATAATTTTCTACTGTCGCAAATTTTAACTACGCCAGGGATTGCCTTTTCTATAGTTAATTATTCAAAAAATAATTTTCTACTGTCGCAAATTTTAATTGCGGCAGGGATTGCCTTTTCTATAGTAAATTATTCAAAAAATAATTTTCTGCTGTCGCAAATTTTAATTACGCCAGGGATTGCCTTTTCTATAGTAAATTATTCAAAAAATAATTTTATACTGTCGCAAATTTTAATTACCCCAGGGATTGCCTTTTCTATAGTAAATTATTCAAAAAATAATTTTATACTGTCGCAAATTTTAATTGCGCCAGGGATTGCCTTTTCTATAGTAAATTATTCAAAAAATAATTTTCTACTGACGCAAATTTTAAGTGCGCCAGGGATTGCCTTTCTACAGTAAATTTTTCAAAATATTAATTTTTGACTGTCGAAAATTTTAATTGCGCCAGGGATTGCCTTTTCTATAGTAAATTATTCAAAAAATAATTTTTTACTGTCGCAAATTTCAAATTCGCCAGGGATTGCCTTTTCTATAGTAAATTATTCAAAAAATAATTTTTTACTATCGCAAGTTTTAATTGCGCCAGGGATTGCCTTTTCTACAGTAAATTTTGCAAAAAATAATTTTTTACTGTCGCAAATTTTAATTACGCCAGGGATTGCCTTTTCTATAGTAAATTATTCAAAAAATAATTTTTTACTGTCGCAAATTTTAAATACGCCAGGGATTGCCTTTTCTATAGTAAATTATTCAAAAAATAGCTGTTTACTGTCGCAAATTTTAATTACGCCAGGGATTGCCTTTTCTATAGTAAATTATTCAAAAAATAATTTTTTACTGTCGCAAATTATAAATACGCCAGGGATTGCCTTTTCTATAGTAAATTATTCAAAAAATAATTTTATACTGTCGCAAATTTTAATTACGCCAGGGATTGCCTTTTTACAGTAAATTTTTCAAAATATTAATTTTTTACTGTCGAAAATTTTAATTGCGCCAGGGATTGCCTTTTCTATAGTAAATTATTCAAAAGATAATTTTTTACTGTCGCAAATTTTAATTACGCCAGGGATTGCCTTTTCTATAGTAAATTATTCAAAAAATAATTTTTTACTGTCGCAAATTTTAATTGCGCCAGGGATTGCCTTTCTACAGTAAATTTTTCATAAAATAATTTTTTACTGTCGCAAATTGTAATTGCGACAGGGATTGCCTTTTCTATAGTAAATTTTTCAAAAACTAATTTTTTACTGTCGCAAATTTTAATTACGCCAGGGATTGCCTTTTCTATAGTAAATTATTCAAAAAATAATTTTCTACTGTCGCAAATTGTAATTACGCCAGGGATTGCCTTTTCTATAGTAAATTATTCAAAAAATAATTTTCTACTATCGCAAATTTTAATTACGCCAGGGATTGCCTTTACTATAGTAAATTATTCAAAAAATGATTTTCTACTGTCGCAAATTTTAAATACGCCAGGGATTGCCTTTTCTATAGTAAATTATTCAAAAAATAATTTTCTACTGTCGCAAATTTTAAATATCCCAGGGATTTCCTTTTCTATAGTAAGTTATTCAAAAAATAATTTTATACTGTCGGAAATTTTAATTGCGCCAGGGATTGCCTTTTCTATAGTAAATTATTCAAAAAATAATTTTTTACTCTCGCAAATTTCAATTTCGCCAGGTAAATTTTTCACAAATT
Source organism: Dioctria linearis (assembly GCA_963930735.1). NCBI lineage: Eukaryota > Metazoa > Arthropoda > Insecta > Diptera > Asilidae > Dioctria > Dioctria linearis. Next base: position 10,632 of record CAWVNZ010002076.1, read on the forward strand.
AATTTTTTACTGTCGCAAATTTTAAATACGCCAGGGATTGCCTTTTCTATAGTAAATTATTCAAAAAATAATTTTTTACTGTCGCAAATTTTAAGTCCGCCAGGGATTGCCTTTTCTATAGTAAATTTTGCAAAAAATAATTTTTTACTGTCGCAAATTTTAATTGCGCCAGGGATTGCCTTTTCTATAGTAAATTATTCAAAAAATAATTTTCAACTGTCGCAAATTGTAATTGCGCCAGGGATTGCCTTTTCTATAGTAAATTTTGCAAAAAATAATTTTTTACTGTCGCAAATTTTAAATATCCCAGGGATTGCCCTTTCTATAGTAAATTATTCAAAAAATAATTTTATACTGTCGGAAATTTTAACTGCGCCAGGGATTGCCTTTTCTATAGTAAATTATTCAAAAAATAATTTTCTACTATCGCAAATTTTAAGTGCGCCAGGCATTGCCTTTCTACAATAAATTTTTCAAAATATTAATTTTTTATTGTCGAAAATTTTAATTGCGCCAGGGATTGCCTTTTCTATAGTAAATTATTCAAAAAATAATTTTTACTGTCGCAAATTTTAATTACGCCAGGGATTGCCTTTTCTATAGTAAATTATTCAAAAAATTATTTTTTACTGTCGCAAATTTTAATTGCGCCAGGGATTGCCTTTCTACAGTAAATTTTTCAAAAAATAATTTTTTACTGTCGCAAATTGTAATTGTGCCAGGGATTGCCTTTTCTATAGTAAATTTTTCAAAAACTAATTTTTTACTGTCGCAAATTTCAATTACGCCAGGGATTGCCTTTTCTATAGTAAATTATTCAAAAAATAATTTTATACTGTCGCAAATTTTAATTACGCCAGGTATTGCCTTTTCTATAGTAAATTATTCAAAAAATAATTTCTTACTGTTGCAAATTATAAATACGCCAGGGATTGCCTTTTCTATAGTAAATTATTCAAAAAATAATTTTTTACTGTCGCAAATTTTAAATATCCCAGGGATTGCCCTTTCTATAGTAAATTATTCAAAAAATAATTTTTTACTGTCGCAAATTTTAATTACGCCAGGGATTGCCTTTTCTATAGTAAATTATTCAAAAAATAATATTTTACTGTCGCAAATTGTAAATACGCCAGGGATTGCCTTTTCTATAGTAAATTATTCAAAAAATAATTTTCTACTGTCGCAAATTTTAATTACGCCAGGGATTGCCTTTTCTATAGTAAATTATTCAAAAAAATAATTTTTTACTGTCGCAAATTTCAAATCCGCCAGGGATTGCCTTTTCTATAGTAAATTTTGCAAAAGATAATTTTTTACTGTCGCAAATTTTAATTACGCCAGGGATTGCCTTTTCTATAGTATATTATTCAAAAAATAATTTTTTACTGTCGCAAATTTTAAATACGCCAGGGATTGCCTTTTCTATAGTAAATTATTCAAAAAATAATTTTTTACTGTCGCAAATTTTAATTGCGCCAGGGATTGCCTTTCTACAGTAAATTTTTCATAAAATAATTTTTTACTGTGGCAAATTGTAATTGCGACAGGGATTGCCTTTTCTATAGTAAATTTTTCAAAAACTAATTTTTTACTGTCGCAAATTTTAATTACGCCAGGGATTGCCTTTTCTATAGTAAATTATTCAAAAAATAATTTTCTACTGTCGCAAATTGTAATTACGCCAGGGATTGCCTTTTCTATAGTAAATTATTCAAAAAATAATTTTCTACTGTCGCAAATTTTAAATACGCCAGGGATTGCCTTTTCTATAGTAAATTATTCAAAAAATAATTTTCTACTGTCGCAAATTTTAAATATCCCAGGGATTGCCTTTTCTATAGTAAATTTTGCAAAAAATAATTTTTTACTGTCGCAAATTTTAATTGCGCCAGGGATTGCCTTTTCTATAGTAAATTATTCAAAAAATAATTTTCTACTGTCACAAATTTTAATTACGCCAGGGATTGCCTTTTCTATAGTAAATTATTCAAAAAATAATTTTCTACTGTCGCAAATTTTAAATACCCCAGGGATTGCCTTTTCTATAGTAAATTATTCAAAAAATAATTTTCTACTGTCGCAAATTTTAAGTGCGCCAGGGATTGCCTTTTCTATAGTAAATTTTGCAAAAAATAATTTTCTACTGTCGCAAATTTTAATTACGCCAGGGATTGCTTTTTCTATAGTAAATTATTCAAAAAATAATTTTCAACTGTCGCAAATTTTAATTACGCCAGGGGTTGCCTTTTCTATAGTAAATTATTCAAAAAATAATTTTCAACTGTCGCAAATTTTAAATATCCTAGGGATTGCCTTTTCTATAGTAAATTATTCAAAAAATAATTTTTTACTCTGGCAAATTTTAATTTCGCCAGGTAAATTTTTCACAAATTAATTTTTTACTGTCGCAAATTTTAAATACGCCAGGGATTGCCTTTTCTATAGTAAATTATTCAAAAAATAATTTTTTACTGTCGCAAATTTTAAGTGCGCCAGGGATTGCCTTTTCTATAGTAAATTATTCAAAAAATAATTTTTTACTGTCTCAAATTTTAATTACGCCAGGGATTGCCTTTTCTATAGTAAATTATTCAAAAAGTAATTTTCTACTGTCGCAAATTTTAATTACGCCAGGGATTGCCTTTTCTATAGTAAATTATTCAAAAAATAATTTTCTACTGTCGCAAATTTTAAGTGCGCCAGGGATTGCCTTTTCTATAGTAAATTTTGCAAAAAATAATTTTCTACTGTCGCAAATTATAAATACGCCAGGGATTGCCTTTTCTATAGTAAATTATTCAAAAAATAATTTTACATTGTCGCAAATTTTAATTACGCCAGGGATTGCCTTTTTTACAGTAAATTTTTCAAAATATTAATTTTTTACTGTCGAAAATTTTAATTGCGCCAGGGATTGCCTTTTCTATAGTAAATTATTCAAAAAATAATTTTTTACTGTCGCAAATTTTAATTACGCCAGGGATTGCCTTTTCTATAGTAAATTATTCAAAACATAATTTTTTACTGTCGCAAATTTTAATTGCGCCAGGGATTGCCTTTTCTATAGTAAATTAATCAAAAAATAATTTTTTACTGTCGCAAATTTTAATTGCGCCAGGGATTGCCTTTTCTATAGTAAATTTTTCAAAAAATAATTTTTTACTGTCGCAAATTTTAATTACGCCAGGGATTGCCTTTTCTATAGTAAATTATTCAAAAAATAATTTTCTACTGTCGCAAATTGTAATTACGCCAGGGATTGCCTTTTCTATAGTAAATTATTCAAAAAATAATTTTCTACTGTCGCAAGTTTTAATTACGCCAGGGATTGCCTTTTCTATAGTAAGTTATTCAAAAAATAATTTTCTACTGTCGCAAATTTTAAATACGCCAGGGATTGCCTTTTGTATAGTAAATTATTCAAAAAATAAATTTCTACTGTCGCAAAATTTTAAATATCCCAGGGATTGCCTTTTCTATAGTAAATTTTGCAAAAAATAATTTTTTACGGTCGCAAATTTTAATTGCGCCAGGGATTGCCTTTTCTATAGTAAATTATTCAAAAAATAATTTTCTACTGTCGCAAATTTTAATTACGCCAGGGATTGCCTTTTCTATAGTAAATTTTGCAAAAAATAATTTTCTACTGTCGCAAATTTTAATTACGCCAGGGATTGCTTTTTCTATAGTAAATTATTCAAAAAATAATTTTCAACTGTCGCAAATTTTAAGTGCGCCAGGGATTGCCTTTTCTATAGTAAATTTTGCAAAAAATAATTTTCTACTGTCGCAAATTTTAATTACGCCAGGGATTGCTTTTTCTATAGTAAATTATTCAAAAAATAATTTTCAACTGTCGCAAATTTTAATTACGCCAGGGGTTGCCTTTTCTATAGTAAATTATTCAAAAAATAATTTTCAACTGTCGCAAATTTTAATTACGCCAGGGGTTGCCTTTTTTATAGTAAATTATTCAAAAAATAATTTTCAACTGTCGCAAATTTTAAATATCCCAGGGATTGCCTTTTCTATAGTAAAATATTCAAAAAATAATTTTTTACTCTCGCAAATTTCAATTTCGCCAGGTAAATTTTTCACAAATTAATTTTTTACTGTCGCAAATTTTAAATACGCCAGGGATTGCCTTTTCTATAGTAAATTATTCAAAAAATAATTTTTTACTGTCGCAAATTTTAAGTGCGCCAGGGATTGCCTTTTCTATAGTAAATTATTCAAAAAATAATTTTTTACTGTCGCAAATTTTAATTACGCCAGGGATTGCCTTCTCTATAGTAAATTATTCAAAAAATTATTTTCTACTGTCGCAAATTTTAAATATCCCAGGGATTGCCTTTTCTATAGTAAATTATTCAAAAAATAATTTTCAACTGTCGCAAATTTTAATTACGCCAGGGATTGCCTTTTCTATAGTAAATTATTCAAAAAATAATTTTTTACTGTCGAAAATTTTAATTGCGCCAGGGATTGCCTTTTCTATAGTAAATTATTCAAAAAATAATTTTTTACTATCGCAAGTTTTAATTGCGCCAGGGATTGCCTTTTCTACAGTAAATTTTGCAAAAAATAATTTTTTACTGTCGCAAATTTTAATTACGCCAGGGATTGCATTTTCTATAGTAAATTATTCAAAAAATAATTTTCAACTGTCTCAAATTTTAATTGCGCCAGGGATTGCCTTTTCTATAGTAAATTTCTCACAAAATAATTTTATACTGTCGCAAATTTTAATTACGCCAGGGATTGCTTTTTCTATAGTAAATTATTCAAAAAATAATTTTCAACTGTCGCAAATTTTAATTGCGCCAGGGATTGCCTTTTCTATAGTAAATTATTCAAAAAATAATTTTATACTGTCGCAAATTTTAATTACGCCAGGGATTGCCTTTTCTATAGTAAATTATTCAAAAAATAATTTTTTACTCTCGCAAATTTCAATTTCGCCAGGTAAATTTTTCACAAATTAATTTTTTACTGTCGCAAATTTTAAATACGCCAGGGATTGCCTTTTCTATAGTAAATTATTCAAAAAATAATTTTTTACTGTCGCAAATTGTAATTGCGCCAGGGATTGCCTTTTCTATAGTAAATTTTGCAAAAAATAATTTTTTACTGTCGCAAATTTTAAATATCCCAGGGATTGCCTTTTCTATAGTAAATTATTCAAAAAATAATTTTATACTGTCGCAAGTTTTAATTGCGCCAGGGATTGCCTTTTCTATAGTAAATTATTCAAAAAATAATTATCTACTGTCGCAAATTTTAATTGGGCCAGGGATTGCCTTTTCTATAGTAAATTATTCAAAAAATAATTTTCAACTGTCGCAAATTGTAATTGCGCCAGGGATTGCCTTTTCTATAGTAAATTTTTCAAAAAATAATTTTTTACTGTCGCAAATTTTAAATATCCCAGGGATTGCCTTTTCTATAGTAAATTATTCAAAAAATAATTTTATACTGTCGCAAATTTTAAGTGCGCCAGGGATTGCCTTTTCTATAGTAGATTTTGCAAAAAATAATTTTTTACTGTCGCAAATTTTAATTGGGCCAGGGATTGCCTTTTCTATAGTAAATTATTCAAAAAATAATTTTCAACTGTCGCAAATTGTAATTGCGCCAGGGATTGCCTTTTCTATAGTAAATTTTGCAAAAAATAATTTTTTACTGTCGCAAATTTTAAATATCCCAGGGATTGCCTTTTCTATAGTAAATTATTCAAAAAATAATTTTATACTGTCGCAAGTTTTAATTGCGCCAGGGATTGCCTTTTCTATAGTAAATTATTCAAAAAATAATTATCTACTGTCGCAAATTTTAAGTGCGCCAGGGATTGCCTTTCTACAGTAAATTTTTCAAAATATTAATTTTTTACTGTCGAAAATTTTAATTGCGCCAGGGATTGCCTTTTCTATAGTAAATTATTCAAAAAATAATTTTTTACTGTCGCAAATTTTAATTACGCCAGGGATTGCCTTTTCTATAGTAAATTATTCAAAAAATAATTTTTTACTGTCGCAAATTTTAATTGCGCCAGGGATTGCCTCTCTACAGTAAATTTTTCAAAAATTAATTTTTTACTGTCGCAAATATTTAGTGCGCCAGGGATTGCCTTTTCTATAGTAAATTATTCAAAAAATAATTTTCTACTGTCGCAAATTTTAATTACGCCAGGGATTGCCTTTTCTATAGTAAATTATTCAAAAAATAATTTTTTACTGTCGCAAATTTTAATTACGCCAGTGATTGCTTTTTCTATAGTAAATTATTCAAAAAATAATTTTTTACTGTCGCAAATTTTAAATATCCCAGGCATTGCCTTTTCTATAGTAAATTATTAAAAAAATAATTTTCAACTGTCGCAAATTTTAATTACGCCAGGGATTGCCTTTTCTATAGTAAATTATTCAAAAAATAATTTCAACTGTCGCAAATTTTAATTACGCCAGGGATTGCCTTTTTCTATAGTAAATTATTCAAAAAATAATTTTTTACTGTCGCAAATTTTAATTACGACAGGGATTGCCTTTTCTATAGTAAATTATTCAAAACATAATTTTCTACTGTCGCAAATTTTAACTACGCCAGGGATTGCCTTTTCTATAGTTAATTATTCAAAAAATAATTTTCTACTGTCGCAAATTTTAATTGCGGCAGGGATTGCCTTTTCTATAGTAAATTATTCAAAAAATAATTTTCTACTGTCGCAAATTTTAATTACGCCAGGGATTGCCTTTTCTATAGTAAATTATTCAAAAAATAATTTTATACTGTCGCAAATTTTAATTACGCCAGGGATTGCCTTTTCTATAGTAAATTATTCAAAAAATAATTTTATACTGTCGCAAATTTTAATTGCGCCAGGGATTGCCTTTTCTATAGTAAATTATTCAAAAAATAATTTTCTACTGACGCAAATTTTAAGTGCGCCAGGGATTGCCTTTCTACAGTAAATTTTTCAAAATATTAATTTTTGACTGTCGAAAATTTTAATTGCGCCAGGGATTGCCTTTTCTATAGTAAATTATTCAAAAAATAATTTTTTACTGTCGCAAATTTCAAATTCGCCAGGGATTGCCTTTTCTATAGGAAATTATTCAAAAAATAATTTTTTACTATCGCAAGTTTTAATTGCGCCAGGGATTGCCTTTTCTACAGTAAATTTTGCAAAAAATAATTTTTTACTGTCGCAAATTTTAATTACGCCAGGGATTGCCTTTTCTATAGTAAATTATTCAAAAAATAATTTTTTACTGTCGCAAATTTTAAATACGCCAGGGATTGCCTTTTCTATAGTAAATTATTCAAAAAATAGCTGTTTACTGTCGCAAATTTTAATTACGCCAGGGATTGCCTTTTCTATAGTAAATTATTCAAAAAATAATTTTTTACTGTCGCAAATTATAAATACGCCAGGGATTGCCTTTTCTATAGTAAATTATTCAAAAAATAATTTTATACTGTCGCAAATTTTAATTACGCCAGGGATTGCCTTTTTTACAGTAAATTTTTCAAAATATTAATTTTTTACTGTCGAAAATTTTAATTGCGCCAGGGATTGCCTTTTCTATAGTAAATTATTCAAAAGATAATTTTTTACTGTCGCAAATTTTAATTACGCCAGGGATTGCCTTTTCTATAGTAAATTATTCAAAAAATAATTCTTTACTGTCGCAAATTTTAATTGCGCCAGGGATTGCCTTTCTACAGTAAATTTTTCATAAAATAATTTTTTACTGTCGCAAATTGTAATTGCGACAGGGATTGCCTTTTCTATAGTAAATTTTTCAAAAACTAATTTTTTACTGTCGCAAATTTTAATTACGCCAGGGATTGCCTTTTCTATAGTAAATTATTCAAAAAATAATTTTCTACTGTCACAAATTGTAATTACGCCAGGGATTGCCTTTTCTATAGTAAATTATTCAAAAAATAATTTTCTACTATCGCAAATTTTAATTACGCCAGGGATTGCCTTTACTATAGTAAATTATTCAAAAAATGATTTTCTACTGTCGCAAATTTTAAATACGCCAGGGATTGCCTTTTCTATAGTAAATTATTCAAAAAATAATTTTCTACTGTCGCAAATTTTAAATATCCCAGGGATTTCCTTTTCTATAGTAAGTTATTCAAAAAATAATTTTATACTGTCGGAAATTTTAATTGCGCCAGGGATTGCCTTTTCTATAGTAAATTATTCAAAAAATAATTTTTTACTCTCGCAAATTTCAATTTCGCCAGGTAAATTTTTCACAAATTAATTTTTTACTGTCGCAAATTTTAAATACGCCAGGGATTGCCTTTTCTATAGTAAATTATTCAAAAAATAATTTTTTACTGTCGCAAATTTTAAGTCCGCCAGGGATTGCCTTTTCTATAGTAAATTTTGCAAAAAATAATTTTTTACTGTCGCAAATTTTAATTGCGCCAGGGATTGCCTTTTCTATAGTAAATTATTCAAAAAATAATTTTCAACTGTCGCAAATTGTAATTGCGCCAGGGATTGCCTTTTCTATAGTAAATTTTGCAAAAAATAATTTTTTACTGTCGCAAATTTTAAATATCCCAGGGATTGCCCTTTCTATAGTAAATTATTCAAAAAATAATTTTATACTGTCGGAAATTTTAATTGCGCCAGGGATTGCCTTTTCTATAGTAAATTATTCAAAAAATAATTTTCTACTATCGCAAATTTTAAGTGCGCCAGGCATTGCCTTTCTACAATAAATTTTTCAAAATATTAATTTTTTATTGTCGAAAATTTTAATTGCGCCAGGGATTGCCTTTTCTATAGTAAATTATTCAAAAAATAATTTTTACTGTCGCAAATTTTAATTACGCCAGGGATTGCCTTTTCTATAGTAAATTATTCAAAAAATTATTTTTTACTGTCGCAAATTTTAATTGCGCCAGGGATTGCCTTTCTACAGTAAATTTTTCAAAAAATAATTTTTTACTGTCGCAAATTGTAATTGTGCCAGGGATTGCCTTTTCTATAGTAAATTTTTCAAAAACTAATTTTTTACTGTCGCAAATTTCAATTACGCCAGGGATTGCCTTTTCTATAGTAAATTATTCAAAAAATAATTTTATACTGTCGCAAATTTTAATTACGCCAGGTATTGCCTTTTCTATAGTAAATTATTCAAAAAATAATTTCTTACTGTTGCAAATTATAAATACGCCAGGGATTGCCTTTTCTATAGTAAATTATTCAAAAAATAATTTTTTACTGTCGCAAATTTTAAATATCCCAGGGATTGCCCTTTCTATAGTAAATTATTCAAAAAATAATTTTTTACTGTCGCAAATTTTAATTACGCCAGGGATTGCCTTTTCTATAGTAAATTATTCAAAAAATAATATTTTACTGTCGCAAATTGTAAATACGCCAGGGATTGCCTTTTCTATAGTAAATTATTCAAAAAATAATTTTCTACTGTCGCAAATTTTAATTACGCCAGGGATTGCCTTTTCTATAGTAAATTATTCAAAAAAATAATTTTTTACTGTCGCAAATTTCAAATCCGCCAGGGATTGCCTTTTCTATAGTAAATTTTGCAAAAGATAATTTTTTACTGTCGCAAATTTTAATTACGCCAGGGATTGCCTTTTCTATAGTATATTATTCAAAAAATAATTTTTTACTGTCGCAAATTTTAAATACGCCAGGGATTGCCTTTTCTATAGTAAATTATTCAAAAAATAATTTTTTACTGTCGCAAATTTTAATTGCGCCAGGGATTGCCTTTCTACAGTAAATTTTTCATAAAATAATTTTTTACTGTGGCAAATTGTAATTGCGACAGGGATTGCCTTTTCTATAGTAAATTTTTCAAAAACTAATTTTTTACTGTCGCAAATTTTAATTACGCCAGGGATTGCCTTTTCTATAGTAAATTATTCAAAAAATAATTTTCTACTGTCGCAAATTGTAATTACGCCAGGGATTGCCTTTTCTATAGTAAATTATTCAAAAAATAATTTTCTACTGTCGCAAATTTTAAATACGCCAGGGATTGCCTTTTCTATAGTAAATTATTCAAAAAATAATTTTCTACTGTCGCAAATTTTAAATATCCCAGGGATTGCCTTTTCTATAGTAAATTTTGCAAAAAATAATTTTTTACTGTCGCAAATTTTAATTGCGCCAGGGATTGCCTTTTCTATAGTAAATTATTCAAAAAATAATTTTCTACTGTCACAAATTTTAATTACGCCAGGGATTGCCTTTTCTATAGTAAATTATTCAAAAAATAATTTTCTACTGTCGCAAATTTTAAATACCCCAGGGATTGCCTTTTCTATAGTAAATTATTCAAAAAATAATTTTCTACTGTCGCAAATTTTAAGTGCGCCAGGGATTGCCTTTTCTATAGTAAATTTTGCAAAAAATAATTTTCTACTGTCGCAAATTTTAATTACGCCAGGGATTGCTTTTTCTATAGTAAATTATTCAAAAAATAATTTTCAACTGTCGCAAATTTTAATTACGCCAGGGGTTGCCTTTTCTATAGTAAATTATTCAAAAAATAATTTTCAACTGTCGCAAATTTTAAATATCCTAGGGATTGCCTTTTCTATAGTAAATTATTCAAAAAATAATTTTTTACTCTGGCAAATTTTAATTTCGCCAGGTAAATTTTTCACAAATTAATTTTTTACTGTCGCAAATTTTAAATACGCCAGGGATTGCCTTTTCTATAGTAAATTATTCAAAAAATAATTTTTTACTGTCGCAAATTTTAAGTGCGCCAGGGATTGCCTTTTCTATAGTAAATTATTCAAAAAATAATTTTTTACTGTCTCAAATTTTAATTACGCCAGGGATTGCCTTTTCTATAGTAAATTATTCAAAAAGTAATTTTCTACTGTCGCAAATTTTAATTACGCCAGGGATTGCCTTTTCTATAGTAAATTATTCAAAAAATAATTTTCTACTGTCGCAAATTTTAAGTGCGCCAGGGATTGCCTTTTCTATAGTAAATTTTGCAAAAAATAATTTTCTACTGTCGCAAATTTTAATTACGCCAGGGATTGCTTTTTCTATAGTAAATTATTCAAAAAATAACTTTCAACTGTCGCAAATTTTAATTACGCCAGGGGTTGCCTTTTCTATAGTAAATTATTCAAAAAATAATTTTCAACTATCGCAAATTTTAAATATCCCCGGGATTGCCTTTTCTATAGTAAATTATTCAAAAAATAATTTTTTACTCTCGCAAATTTCAATTTCGCCAGGTAAATTTTTCACAAATTAATTTTTTACTGTCGCAAATTTTAAATACGTCAGGGATTGCCTTTTCTATAGTAAATTATTCAAAAAATAATTTTTTACTGTCGCAAATTTTAAGTGCGCCAGGGATTGCCTTTTCTATAGTAAATTATTCAAAAAATAATTTTTTACTGTCGCAAATTTTAATTACGCCAGGGATTGCCTTTTCTATAGTAAATTATTCAAAAAATAATTTTCTACTGTCGCAAATTTTAAATATCCCAGGGATTGCCTTTTCTATAGTAAATTATTCAAAAAATAATTTTCAACTGTCGCAAATTTTAATTACGCCAGGGATTGCCTTTTCTATAGTAAATTATTCAAAAAATAATTTTCAACTGTCGCAAATTTTAATTACGCCAGGGATTGCCTTTTCTATAGTAAATGATTCAAAAAATTATTTTTTACTGTCGCAAATTTTAAATACGCCAGGGATTGCCTTTTCTATAGTAAATTATTCAACAAATAATTTTCTACTGTCGCAAATTTTAATTACGCCAGGGATTGCCTTTTCTATAGTAAATTATTCAAAAAATAATTTTTTACTGTCGAAAATTTTAATTGCGCCAGGGATTGCCTTTTCTATAGTAAATTATTCAAAAAATAATTTTTTACTATCGCAAGTTTTAATTGCGCCAGGGATTACCTTTTCTACAGTAAATTTTGCAAAAAATAATTTTTTACTGTCGCAAATTTTAATTACGCCAGGGATTGCATTTTCTATAGTAAATTATTCAAAAAATAATTTTCAACTGTCGCAAATTTTAATTGCGCCAGGGATTGCCTTTTCTATAGTAAATTTCTCACAAAATAATTTTATACTGTCGCAAATTTTAATTACGCCAGGGATTGCCTTTTCTATAGTAAATTATTCAAAAAATAATTTTCAACTGTCGCAAATTTTAATTGCGCCAGGGATTGCCTTTTCTATAGTAAATTATTCAAAAAATAATTTTATACTGTCGCAAATTTTAATTACGCCAGGGATTGCCTTTTCTATAGTAAATTATTCAAAAAATAATTTTTTACTCTCGCCAATTTCAATTTCGCCAGGTAAACTTTTCACAAATTAATTTTTTACTGTCGCAAATTTTAAATACGCCAGGGATTGCCTTTTCTATAGTAAATTATTCAAAAAATAATTTTTTACTGTCGCAAATTTTAAGTGCGCCAGGGATTGCCTTTTCTATAGTAAATTTTGCAAAAAATAATTTTTTACTGTCGCAAATTTTAATTGCGCCAGGGATTGCCTTTTCTATAGTAAATTATTCAAAAAATAATTTTCAACTGTCGCAAATTGTAATTGCGCCAGGGATTGCCTTTTCTATAGTAAATTTTGCAAAAAATAATTTTTTACTGTCGCAAATTTTAAATATCCCAGGGATTGCCTTTTCTATAGTAAATTATTCAAAAAATAATTTTATACTGTCGCAAATTTTAATTGCGCCAGGGATTGCCTTTTCTATAGTAAATTATTCAAAAAATAATTTTCTACTGTCACAAATTTTAAGTGCGCCAGGGATTGCCTTTCTACAGTAAATTTTTCAAAATATTAATTTTTTACTGACGAAAATTTTAATTGCGCCAGGGATTGCCTTTTCTATAGTAAATTATTCAAAAAATAATTTTTTACTGTCGCAAATTTTAATTACGCTAGGGATTGCCTTTTCTATAGTAAATTATTCAAAAAATAATTTTTTACTGTCGCAAATTTTAATTGCGCCAGGGATTGCCTTTCTACAGTAAATTTTTCAAAAAATAATTTTTTATTGTCGCAAATTGTAATTGCGCCAGGGATTGCCTTTTCTATAGTAAATTTTTCAAAAACTAATTTTTTACTGTCGCAAATTTCAATTACGCCAGGGATTGCCTTTTCTATAGTAAATTATTCAAAAAATAATTTTATACTGTCGCAAACTTTAATTACGCCAAGGATTGCCTTTTCTATAGTAAATTATTCAAAAAATAATTTCTTACTGTTGCAAATTTTAAATACGCCAGGGATTGCCTTTTCTATAGTAAATTATTCAAAAAATAATTTTTTACTGTCGCAAATTTTAAATACGCCAGGGATTGCCTTTTCTATAGTAAATTATTCAAAAAATTATTTTTTACTGTCGCAAATTTTAATTGCGCCAGGGATTGCCTTTTCTATAGTAAATTATTCAAAAAATAATATTTTACTGTCGCAAATTGTAAATACGCCAGGGATTGCCTTTTCTATAGTAAATTATTCAAAAAATAATTTTCTACTGTCGCAAATTTTAATTACGCCAGGGATTGCCTTTTCTATAGTAAATTATTCAAAAAAATAATTTTTTACTGTCGCAAATTTCAAATCCGCCAGGGATTGCCTTTTCTATAGTAAATTATTCAAAAAATAATTTTTTACTATCGCAAGTTTTAATTGCGCCAGGGATTGCCTTTTCTACAGTAAATTTTGCAAAAAATAATTTTTTACTGTCGCAAATTTTAATTACGCCAGGGATTGCCTTTTCTATAGTATATTATTCAAAAAATAATTTTTTACTGTCGCAAGTTTTAAATACGCCAGGGATTGCCTTTTCTATAGTAAATAATTCAAAAAATAATTTTTTACTGTCGCAAATTTTAATTGCGCCAGGGATTGCCTTTCTACAGTAAATTTTTCATAAAATAATTTTTTACTGTCGCAAATTTTAATTGCGCAAGGGATTGCCTTTTCTATAGTAAATTATTCAAAAAATAATTTTTTACTATCGCAAGTTTTAATTGCGCCAGGGATTGCCTTTTCTACAGTAAATTTTGCAAAAAATAATTTTTTACTGTCGCAAATTTTAATTACGCCAGGGATTGCCTTTTCTATAGTAAATTATTCAAAAAATTATTTTCAACTGTCGCAAATTTTAATTGCGGCAGGAATTGCCTTTTCTATAGTAAATTATTCAAAAAATAATTTTCTACTGTCGCAAATTTTAATTACGCCAGGGATTGCCTTTTCTATAGTAAATTATTCAAAAAATAATTTTTTACTCTCGCAAATTTCAATTTCGCCAGGTAAATTTTTCACAAATTAATTTTTTACTGTCGCAAATTTTAAATACGCCAGGGATTGCCTTTTCTATAGTATATTATTCAAAAAATAATTTTTTACTGTCGCAAATTTTAAGTGCGCCAGGTATTGCCTTTTCTATAGTAAATTTTGCAAAAAATAATTTTTTACTGTCGCAAATTTTAATTGCGCCAGGGATTGCCTTTTCTATAGTAAATTATTCAAAAAATAATTTTCAACTGTCGCAAATTGTAATTGCGCCAGGGATTGCCTTTTCTATAGTAAATTTTGCAAAAAATAATTTTTTACTGTCGCAAATTTTAAATATCCCAGGGATTACCTTTTCTATAGTAAATTATTCAAAAAATAATTTTATACTGTCGGAAATTTTATTTGCGCCAGGGATTGCCTTTTCTATAGTAAATTATTCAAAAAATAATTTTCTACTGTCGCAAATTTTAAGTGCGCCAGGCATTGCCTTTCTACAATAAATTTTTCAAAATATTAATTTTTTATTGTCGAAAATTTTAATTGCGCCAGGGATTGCCTTTTCTATAGTAAATTATTCAAAAAATAATTTTTACTGTCGCAAATTTTAATTACGCCAGGGATTGCCTTTTCTATAGTAAATTATTCAAAAAATTATTTTTTACTGTCGCAAATTTTAATTGCGCCAGGGATTGCCTTTCTACAGTAAATTTTTCAAAAAATAATTTTTTACTGTCGCAAATTGTAATTGCGCAGGGATTGCCTTTTCTATAGTAAATTTTCAAAAACTAATTTTTTACTGTCGCAAATTTTAATAACGCCAGGGATTGCCTTTTCTGTAGTAAATTATTCAAAAAAATAATTTTTTACTGTCGCAAATTTCAAATCCGCCAGGGATTGCCTTTTCTATAGTAAATTATTCAAAAAATAATTTTTTACTATCGCAAGTTTTAATTGCGCCAGGGATTGCCTTTTCTACAGTAAATTTTGCAAAAAATAATTTTTTACTGTCGCAAATTTTAATTACGCCAGGGATTGCCTTTTCTATAGTATATTATTCAAAAAATAATTTTTTACTGTCGCAAATTTTAAATACGCCAGGGATTGCCTTTTCTATAGTAAATTATTCAAAAAATAATTTTTTACTGTCGCAAATTTTAATTGCGCCAGGGATTGCCTTTCTACAGTAAATTTTTCATAAAATAATTTTTTACTGTCGCAAATTTTAATGCGCAAGGGATTGCCTTTTCTATAGTAAATTATTCAAAAAATAATTTTTTACTATCGCAAGTTTTAATTGCGCCAGGGATTGCCTTTTCTACAGTAAATTTTGCAAAAAATAATTTTTTACTGTAGCAAATTTTAATTACGCCAGGGATTGCCTTTTCTATAGTAAATTATTCAAAAAATAATTTTCAACTGTCGCAAATTTTAATTGCGGCAGGGATTGCCTTTTCTATAGTAAATTATTCAAAAAATATTTTTCTACTGTCGCAAATTTTAATTACGCCAGGGATTGCCTTTTCTATAGTAAATTATTCAAAAAATAATTTTTTACTCTCGCAAATTTCAATTTCGCCAGGTAAATTTTTCACAAATTAATTTTTTACTGTCGCAAATTTTAAATACGCCAGGGATTGCCTTTTCTATAGTAAATTATTCAAAAAATAATTTTTAACTGTCGCAAATTTTAAGTGCGCCAGGTATTGCCTTTTCTATAGTAAATTTTGCAAAAAATAATTTTTTACTGTCGCAAATTTTAATTGCGCCAGGGATTGCCTTTTCTATAGTAAATTATTCAAAAAATAATTTTCAACTGTCGCAAATTGTAATTGCGCCAGGGATTGCCTTTTCTATAGTAAATTTTGCAAAAAATAATTTTTTACTGTCGCAAATTTTAAATATCCCAGGGATTACCTTTTCTATAGTAAATTATTCAAAAAATAATTTTATACTGTCGGAAATTTTATTTACGCCAGGGATTGCCTTTTCTATAGTAAATTATTCAAAAAATAATTTTCTACTGTCGCAAATTTTAAGTGCGCCAGACATTGCCTTTCTACAATAAATTTTTCAAAATATTAATTTTTTATTGTCGAAAATTTTAATTGCGCCAGGGATTGCCTTTTCTATAGTAAATTATTCAAAAAATAATTTTTACTGTCGCAAATTTTAATTACGCCAGGGATTGCCTTTTCTATAGTAAATTATTCAAAAAAATTATTTTTTACTGTCGCAAATTTTAATTGCGCCAGGGATTGCCTTTCTACAGTAAATTTTTCAAAAAATAATTTTTTACTGTCGCAAATTGTAATTGCGCCAGGGATTGCCTTTTCTATAGTAAATTTTTCAAAAACTAATTTTTTACTGTCGCAAATTTCAATTACGCCACGGATTGCCTTTTCTATAGTAAATTATTCAAAAAATAATTTTATACTGTCGCAAATTTTAATTACGCCAGGTATTGCCTTTTCCATAGTAAATTATTCAAAAAATAATTTCTTACTGTTGCAAATTATAAATACGCCAGGGATTGCCTTTTCTATAGTAAATTATTCAAAAAATAATTTTTTACTGTCGCAAATTTTAAATACGCCAGGGATTGCCTTTTCTATAGTAAATTATTCAAAAAATAATTTTTTACTGTCGCAAATTTTAATTACGCCAGGGATTGCCTTTTCTATAGTAAATTATTCAAAAAATAATATTTTATTGTCGCAAATTGTAAATACGCCAGGGATTGCCTTTTCTATAGTAAATTATTCAAAAAATAATTTTCTACTGTCGCAAATTTTAATTACGCCAGGGATTGCCTTTTCTATAGTAAATTATTCAAAAAAATAATTTTTTACTGTCGCAAATTTCAAATCCGCCAGGGATTGTCTTTTCTATAGTAAATTATTCAAAAAATAATTTTTTACTATCGCAAGTTTTAATTGCGCCAGGGATTGCCTTTTCTACAGTAAATTTTACAAAAAATAATTTCTTACTGTCGCAAATTTTAATTACGCCAGGGATTGCCTTTTCTATAGTATATTATTCAAAAAATAATTTTTTACTGTCGCAAATTTTAAATACGCCAGGGATTGCCTTTTCTATAGAAAATTATTCAAAAAATAATTTTTTACTGTCGCAAATTTTAATTGCGCCAGGGATTGCCTTTCTACAGTAAATTTTTCATAAAATAATTTTTTACTGTGGCAAATTGTAATTGCGGCAGGAATTGCCTTTTCTATAGTAAATTATTCAAAAAATAATTTTCTACTGTCGCAAATTTTAATTACGCCAGGGATTGCCTTTTCTATAGTAAATTATTCAAAAAATAATTTTTTACTCTCGCAAATTTCAATTTCGCCAGGTAAATTTTTCACAAATTAATTTTTTACTGTCGCAAATTTTAAATACGCCAGGGATTGCCTTTTCTATAGTATATTATTCAAAAAATAATTTTTTACTGTCGCAAATTTTAAGTGCGCCAGGTATTGCCTTTTCTATAGTAAATTTTGCAAAAAATAATTTTTTACTGTCGCAAATTTTAATTGCGCCAGGGATTGCCTTTTCTATAGTAAATTATTCAAAAAATAATTTTCAACTGTCGCAAATTGTAATTGCGCCAGGGATTGCCTTTTCTATAGTAAATTTTGCAAAAAATAATTTTTTACTGTCGCAAATTTTAAATATCCCAGGGATTACCTTTTCTATAGTAAATTATTCAAAAAATAATTTTATACTGTCGGAAATTTTATTTGCGCCAGGGATTGCCTTTTCTATAGTAAATTATTCAAAAAATAATTTTCTACTGTCGCAAATTTTAAGTGCGCCAGGCATTGCCTTTCTACAATAAATTTTTCAAAATATTAATTTTTTATTGTCGAAAATTTTAATTGCGCCAGGGATTGCCTTTTCTATAGTAAATTATTCAAAAAATAATTTTTACTGTCGCAAATTTTAATTACGCCAGGGATTGCCTTTTCTATAGTAAATTATTCAAAAAATTATTTTTTACTGTCGCAAATTTTAATTGCGCCAGGGATTGCCTTTCTACAGTAAATTTTTCAAAAAATAATTTTTTACTGTCGCAAATTGTAATTGCGCCAGGGATTGCCTTTTCTATAGTAAATTTTTCAAAAACTAATTTTTTACTGTCGCAAATTTTAATTACGCCAGGGATTGCCTTTTCTGTAGTAAATTATTCAAAAAAATAATTTTTTACTGTCGCAAATTTCAAATCCGCCAGGGATTGCCTTTTCTATAGTAAATTATTCAAAAAATAATTTTTTACTATCGCAAGTTTTAATTGCGCCAGGGATTGCCTTTTCTACAGTAAATTTTGCAAAAAATAATTTTTTACTGTCGCAAATTTTAATTACGCCAGGGATTGCCTTTTCTATAGTATATTATTCAAAAAATAATTTTTTACTGTCGCAAATTTTAAATACGCCAGGGATTGCCTTTTCTATAGTAAATTATTCAAAAAATAATTTTTTACTGTCGCAAATTTTAATTGCGCCAGGGATTGCCTTTCTACAGTAAATTTTTCATAAAATAATTTTTTACTGTCGCAAATTTTAATTGCGCAAGGGATTGCCTTTTCTATAGTAAATTATTCAAAAAATAATTTTTTACTATCGCAAGTTTTAATTGCGCCAGGGATTGCCTTTTCTACAGTAAATTTTGCAAAAAATAATTTTTTACTGTCGCAAATTTTAATTACGCCAGGGATTGCCTTTTCTATAGTAAATTTTTCAAAAACTAATTTTTTACTGTCGCAAATTTTAATTACGCCAGGGATTGCCTTTTCTGTAGTAAATTATTCAAAAAAATAATTTTTTACTGTCGCAAATTTCAAAACCGCCAGGGATTGCCTTTTCTATAGTAAATTATTCAAAAAATAATTTTTTACTATCGCAAGTTTTAATTGCGCCAGGGATTGCCTTTTCTACAGTAAATTTTGCAAAAAATAATTTTTTACTGTCGCAAATTTTAATTACGCCAGGGATTGCCTTTTCTATAGTAAATTATTCAAAAAATAATTTTCAACTGTCGCAAATTTTAATTGCGGCAGGGATTGCCTTTTCTATAGTAAATTATTCAAAAAATAATTTTCAACTGTCGCAAATTGTAATTGCGCCAGGGATTGCCTTTTCTATAGTAAATTTTGCAAAAAATAATTTTTTACTGTCGCAAATTTTAAATATCCCAGGGATTACCTTTTCTATAGTAAATTATTCAAAAAATAATTTTATATTGTCGGAAATTTTATTTACGCCAGGGATTGCCTTTTCTATAGTAAATTATTCAAAAAATAATTTTCTACTGTCGCAAATTTTAAGTGCGCCAGACATTGCCTTTCTACAATAAATTTTTCAAAATATTAATTTTTTATTGTCGAAAATTTTAATTGCGCCAGGGATTGCCTTTTCTATAGTAAATTATTCAAAAAATAATTTTTACTGTCGCAAATTTTAATTACGCCAGGGATTGCCTTTTCTATAGTAAATTATTCAAAAAAATTATTTTTTACTGTCGCAAATTTTAATTGCGCCAGGGATTGCCTTTCTACAGTAAATTTTTCAAAAAATAATTTTTTACTGTCGCAAATTGTAATTGCGCCAGGGATTGCCTTTTCTATAGTAAATTTTTCAAAAACTAATTTTTTACTGTCGCAAATTTCAATTACGCCACGGATTGCCTTTTCTATAGTAAATTATTCAAAAAATAATTTTATACTGTCGCAAATTTTAATTACGCCAGGTATTGCCTTTTCCATAGTAAATTATTCAAAAAATAATTTCTTACTGTTGCAAATTATAAATACGCCAGGGATTGCCTTTTCTATAGTAAATTATTCAAAAAATAATTTTTTACTGTCGCAAATTTTAAATACGCCAGGGATTGCCTTTTCTATAGTAAATTATTCAAAAAATAATTTTTTACTGTCGCAAATTTTAATTACGCCAGGGATTGCCTTTTCTATAGTAAATTATTCAAAAAATAATATTTTATTGTCGCAAATTGTAAATACGCCAGGGATTGCCTTTTCTATAGTAAATTATTCAAAAAATAATTTTCTACTGTCGCAAATTTTAATTACGCCAGGGATTGCCTTTTCTATAGTAAATTATTCAAAAAAATAATTTTTTACTGTCGCAAATTTCAAATCCGCCAGGGATTGTCTTTTCTATAGTAAATTATTCAAAAAATAATTTTTTACTATCGCAAGTTTTAATTGCGCCAGGGATTGCCTTTTCTACAGTAAATTTTACAAAAAATAATTTCTTACTGTCGCAAATTTTAATTACGCCAGGGATTGCCTTTTCTATAGTATATTATTCAAAAAATAATTTTTTACTGTCGCAAATTTTAAATACGCCAGGGATTGCCTTTTCTATAGAAAATTATTCAAAAAATAATTTTTTACTGTCGCAAATTTTAATTGCGCCAGGGATTGCCTTTCTACAGTAAATTTTTCATAAAATAATTTTTTACTGTGGCAAATTGTAATTGCGACAGGGATTGCCTTTTCTATAGTAAATTTTTCAAAAACTAATTTTTTACTGTCGCAAATTTTAATTACGCCAGGGATTGCCTTTTCTATAGTATATTATTCAAAAAATAATTTTCTACTGTCGCAAATTGTAATTACGCCAGGGATTGCCTTTTCTATAGTAAATTATTCAAAAAATAATTTTCTACTGTCGCAAATTTTAAATACGCCAGGGATTGCCTTTTCTATAGTAAATTATTCAAAAAATAATTTTCTACTGTCGCAAATTTTAAATATCCCAGGGATTGCCTTTTCTATAGTAAATTTTGCAAAAAATAATTTTTTACTGTCGCAAATTTTAATTGCGCCAGGGATTGCCTTTTCTATAGTAAATTATTCAAAAAATAATTTTCTACTGTCACAAATTTTAATTACGCCAGGGATTGCCTTTTCTATAGTAAATTATTCAAAAAATAATTTTCTACTGTCGCAAATTTTAAATACGCCAGGGATTGCCTTTTCTATAGTAAATTATTCAAAAAATAATTTTCTACTGTCGCAAATTTTAAGTGCGCCAGGGATTGCCTTTTCTATAGTAAATTTTGCAAAAAATAATTTTCTACTGTCGCAAATTTTAATTACGCCAGGGATTGCTTTTTCTATAGTAAATTATTCAAAAAATAATTTTCAATTGTCGCAAATTTTAATTACGCCAGGGGTTGCCTTTTCTATAGTAAATTATGCAAAAAATAATTTTCAACTGTCGCAAATTTTAAATATCCTAGGGATTGCCTTTTCTATAGTAAATTATTCAAAAAATAATTTTTTACTCTGGCAAATTTCAATTTCGCCAGGTAAATTTTTCACAAATTAATTTTTTACTGTCGCAAATTTTAAATACGCCAGGGATTGCCTTTTCTATAGTAAATTATTCAAAAAATAATTTTTTACTGTCGCAAATTTTAAGTGCGCCAGGGATTGCCTTTTCTATAGTAAATTATTCAAAAAATAATTTCTTACTGTTGCAAATTATAAATACGCCAGGGATTGCCTTTTCTATAGTAAATTATTCAAAAAATAATTTTTTACTGTCGCAAATTTTAAATACGCCAGGGATTGCCTTTTCTATAGTAAATTATTCAAAAAATAATTTTTTACTGTCACAAATTTTAATTACGTCAGGGATTGCCTTTTCTATAGTAAATTATTCAAAAAATAATATTTTACTGTCGCATATTGTAAATACGCCAAGGATTGCCTTTTCTATAGTAAATTATTCAAAAAATAATTTTCTACTGTCACAAATTTTAATTACGCCAGGGATTGCCTTTTCTATAGTAAATTATTCAAAAAAATAATTTTTTACTGTCGCAAATTTCAAATCCGCCAGGGATTGCCTTTTCTATAGTAAATTATTCAAAAAATAATTTTTTACTATCGCAAGTTTTAATTGCGCCAGGGATTGCCTTTTCTACAGTAAATTTTGCAAAAAATAATTTCTTACTGTCGCAAATTTTAATTACGCCAGGGATTGCCTTTTCTGTAGTATATTATTCAAAAAATAATTTTTTACTGTCGCAAATTTTAAATACGCCACGTATTGCCTTTTCTATAGTAAATTATTCAAAAAATAATTTTTTACTGTCGCAAATTTTAATTGCGCCAGGGATTGCCTTTCTACAGTAAATTTTTCATAAAATAATTTTTTACTGTGGCAAATTGTAATTGCGACAGGGATTGCCTTTTCTATAGTAAATTTTTCAAAAACTAATTTTTTACTGTCGCAAATTTTAATTACGCCAGGGATTGTCTTTTCTATAGTAAATTATTCAAAAAATAATTTTCTACTGTCGCAAATTGTAATTACGCCAGGGATTGCCTTTTCTATAGTAAATTATTCAAAAAATAATTTTCTACTGTCGCAAATTTTAAATACGCCAGGGATTGCCTTTTCTATAGTAAATTATTCAAAAAATAATTTTCTACTGTCGCAAATTTTAAATATCCCAGGGATTGCCTTTTCTATAGTAAATTTTGCAAAAAATAATTTTTTACTGTCGCAAATTTTAATTGCGCCAGGGATTGCCTTTTCTATAGTAAATTATTCAAAAAATAATTTTCTACTGTCACAAATTTTAATTACGCCAGGGATTGCCTTTTCTATAGTAAATTATTCAAAAAATAATTTTCTACTGTCGCAAATTTTAAATACGCCAGGGATTGCCTTTTCTATAGTAAATTATTCAAAAAATAATTTTCTACTGTCGCAAATTTTAAGTGCGCCAGGGATTGCCTTTTCTATAGTAAATTTTGCAAAAAATAATTTTCTACTGTCGCAAATTTTAATTACGCCAGGGATTGCTTTTTCTATAGTAAATTATTCAAAAAATAATTTTCAATTGTCGCAAATTTTAATTACGCCAGGGGTTGCCTTTTCTATAGTAAATTATTCAAAAAATAATTTTCAACTGTCGCAAATTTTAAATATCCTAGGGATTGCCTTTTATATAGTAAATTATTCAAAAAATAATTTTTTACTCTGGCAAATTTCAATTTCGCCAGGTAAATTTTTCACAAATTAATTTTTTACTGTCGCAAATTTTAAATACGCCAGGGATTGCCTTTTCTATAGTAAATTATTCAAAAAATAATTTTTTACTGTCGCAAATTTTAAGTGCGCCAGGGATTGCCTTTTCTATAGTAAATTATTCAAAAAATAATTTTTTACTGTCGCAAATTTTAATTACGCCAGGGATTGCCTTTTCTATAGTAAATTATTCAAAAAATAATTTTCTACTGTCGCAAATTTTAATTACGCCAGGGATTGCCTTTTCTATAGTAAATTATTCAAAAAATAATTTTCTACTGTCGCAAATTTTAAATACGCCAGGGATTGCCTTTTCTATAGTAAATTATTCAAAAAATAATTTTCTACTGTCGCAAATTTTAAGTGCGCCAGGGATTGCCTTTTCTATAGTAAATTTTGCAAAAAATAATTTTCTACTGTCGCAAATTTTAATTACGCCGGGGATTGCTTTTTCTATAGTAAATTATTCAAAAAATAACTTTCAACTGTCGCAAATTTTAATTACGCCAGGGGTTGCCTTTTCTATAGTAAATTATTCAAAAAATAATTTTCAACTGTCGCAAATTTTAAATATCCCAGGGATTGCCTTTTCTGTAGTAAATTATTCAAAAAATAATTTTTTACTCTCGCAAATTTCAATTTCGCCAGGTAAATTTTTCACAAATTAATTTTTTACTGTCGCAAATTTTAAATACGCCAGGGATTGCCTTTTCTATAGTAAATTATTCAAAAAATAATTTTTTACTGTCGCAAATTTTAAGTGCGCCAGGGATTGCCTTTTCTATAGTAAATTATTCAAAAAATAATTTTTTACTGTCGCAAATTTTAATTACGCCAGGGATTGCCTTTTCTATAGTAAATTATTCAAAAAATAATTTTCTACTGTCGCAAATTTTAAATATCCCAGGGATTGCCTTTTCTATAGTAAATTATTCAAAAAATAATTTTCAACTGTCGCAAATTTTAATTACGCCAGGGATTGCCTTTTCTATAGTAAATTATTCAAAAAATAATTTTCAACTGTCGCAAATTTTAATTACGCCAGGGATTGCCTTTTCTATAGTAAATGATTCAAAAAATAATTTTTTACTGTCGCAAATTTTAAATACGCCAGCCAGGGATTGCCTTTTCTATAGTAAATTATTCAAAAAATAATTTTCTACTGTCGCAAATTTTAATTACGCCAGGGATTGCCTTTTCTATAGTAAATTATTCAAAAAATAATTTTTTACTGTCGAAAATTTTAATTGCGCCAGGGATTGCCTTTTCTATAGTAAATTATTCAAAAAATAATTTTTTACTATCGCAAGTTTTAATTGCGCCAGGGATTACCTTTTCTACAGTAAATTTTGCAAAAAATAATTTTTTACTGTCGCAAATTTTAATTAAGCCAGGGATTGCATTTTCTATAGTAAATTATTCAAAAAATAATTTTCAACTGTCGCAAATTTTAATTGCGCCAGGGATTGCCTTTTCTATAGTAAATTTCTCACAAAATAATTTTATACTGTCGCAAATTTTAATTACGCCAGGGATTGCCTTTTCTATAGTAAATTATTCAAAAAATAATTTTCAACTGTCGCAAATTTTAATTGCGCCAGGGATTGCCTTTTCTATAGTAAATTATTCAAAAAATAATTTTATACTGTCGCAAATTTTAATTACGCCAGGGATTGCCTTTTCTATAGTAAATTATTCAAAAAATAATTTTTTACTCTCGCCAATTTCAATTTCGCCAGGTAAATTTTTCACAAATTAATTTTTTACTGTCGCAAATTTTAAATACGCCAGGGATTGCCTTTTCTATAGTAAATTATTCAAAAAATAATTTTTTACTGTCGCAAATTTTAAGTGCGCCAGGGATTGCCTTTTCTATAGTAAATTTTGCAAAAAATAATTTTTTACTGTCGGAAATTTTAATTGCGCCAGGGTTTGCCTTTTCTATAGTAAATTATTCAAAAAATAATTTTCAACTGTCGCAAATTGTAATTGCGCCAGGGATTGCCTTTTCTATAGTAAATTTTGCAAAAAATAATTTTTTACTGTCGCAAATTTTAAATATCCCAGGGATTGCCTTTTCTATAGTAAATTATTCAAAAAATAATTTTATACTGTCGCAAATTGTAATTGCGCCAGGGATTGCCTTTTCTATAGTAAATTATTCAAAAAATAATTTTTTACTGTCGCAAATTTTAATTGCGCCAGGGTTTGCCTTTTCTATAGTAAATTATTCAAAAAATAATTTTCAACTGTCGCAAATTGTAATTGCGCCAGGGATTGCCTTTTCTATAGTAAATTATTCAAAAAATAATTTTCTACTGTCACAAATTTTAAGTGCGCCAGGGATTGCCTTTCTACAGTAAATTTTTCAAAATATTAATTTTTTACTGTCGAAAATTTTAATTGCCCCAGGGATTGCCTTTTCTATAGTAAATTATTCAGAAAATAATTTTTTACTGTCGCAAATGTTAATTACGCCAGGGATTGCCTTTTCTATAGTAAATTATTCAAAAAATAATTTTTTACTGTCGCAAATTTTAATTGCGCCAAGGATTGCCTTTTCTATAGTAAATTATTCAAAAAATAATTTTCAACTGTCGCAAATTGTAATTGCGCCAGGGATTGCCTTTTCTATAGTAAATTATTCAAAAAATAATTTTTTCCTGTCGCAAATTTTAATTGCGCCAGGGTTTGCCTTTTCTATAGTAAATTATTCAAAAAATAATTTTCAACTGTCGCAAATTGTAATTGCGCCAGGGATTGCCTTTTCTATAGTAAATTATTCAAAAAATTATTTTCTACTGTCACAAATTTTAAGTGCGCCAGGGATTGCCTTTCTACAGTAAATTTTTCAAAATATTAATTTTTTACTGTCGAAAATTTTAATTGCGCCAGGGATTGCCTTTTCTATAGTAAATTATTCAGAAAATAATTTTTTACTGTCGCAAATGTTAATTACGCCAGGGATTGCCTTTTCTATAGTAAATTATTCAAAAAATAATTTTTTACTGTCGCAAATTTTAATTGCGCCAGGGATTGCCTTTCTACAGTAAATTTTTCAAAAAATAATTTTTTACTGTAGCAAATTGTAATTGCGCCAGGGATTGCCTTTTCTATAGTAAATTTTTCAAAAACTAATTTTTTACTGTCGCAAATTTCAATTACGCCAGGGATTGCCTTTTCTATAGTAAATTATTCAAAAAATAATATTATACTGTCGCAAAATTTAATTACGCCAGGGATTGCCTTTTCTATAGTAAATTATTCAAAAAATAATTTCTTACTGTTGCAAATTTTAAATACGCCAGGGATTGCCTTTTCTATAGTAAATTATTCAAAAAATAATTTTTTACTGTCGCAAATTTTAAATACGCCAGGGTTTGCCTTTTCTATAGTAAATTATTCAAAAAATAATTTTTTACTGTCGCAAATTTTAATTACGCCAGGGATTGCCTTTTCTATAGTAAATTATTCAAAAAATAATTTTCAACTCTCGCAAATTTTAATTGCGCCAGGGATTGCCTTTTCTATAGTAAATTTCTCACAAAATAATTTTATACTGTCGCAAATTTTAATTACGCCAGGGATTGCCTTTTCTATAGTAAATTATTCAAAAAATAATTTTCAACTGTCGCAAATTTTAATTGCGCCAGGGATTGCCTTTTCTATAGTAAATTATTCAAAAAATAATTTTATACTGTCGCAAATTTTAATTACGCCAGGGATTGCCTTTTCTATAGTAAATTATTCAAAAAATAATTTTTTACTCTCGCCAATTTCAATTTCGCCAGGTAAATTTTTCACAAATTAATTTTTTACTGTCGCAAATTTTAAATACGCCAGGGATTGCCTTTTCTATAGTAAATTATTCAAAAAATAATTTTTTACTGTCGCAAATTTTAAGTGCGCCAGGGATTGCCTTTTCTATAGTAAATTTTGCAAAAAATAATTTTTTACTGTCGCAAATTTTAATTGCGCCAGGGTTTTCCTTTTCTATAGTAAATTATTCAAAAAATAATTTTCAACTGTCGCAAATTGTAATTGCGCCAGGGATTGCCTTTTCTATAGTAAATTTTGCAAAAAATAATTTTTTACTGTCGCAAATTTTAAATATCCCAGGGATTGCCTTTTCTATAGTAAATTATTCAAAAAATAATTTTATACTGTCGCAAATTTTAATTGCGCCAGGGATTGCCTTTTCTATAGTAAATTATTCAAAAAATAATTTTCTACTGTCACAAATTTTAAATGCGCCAGGGATTGCCTTTCTACAGTAAATTTTTCAAAATATTAATCTTTTACTGTCGAAAATTTTAATTGCGCCAGGGATTGCCTTTTCTATAGTAAATTATTCAGAAAATAATTTTTTACTGTCGCAAATGTTAATTACGCCAGGGATTGCCTTTTCTATAGTAAATTATTCAAAAAATAATTTTTTACTGTCGCAAATTTTAATTGCGCCAGGGATTGCCTTTCTACAGTAAATTTTTCAAAAAATAATTTTTTACTGTCGCAAATTGTAATTGCGCCAGGGATTGCCTTTTCTATAGTAAATTTTTCAAAAACTAATTTTTTACTGTCGCAAATTTCAATTACGCCAGGGATTGCCTTTTCTATAGTAAATTATTCAAAAAATAATTTTATACTGTCGCAAACTTTAATTACGCCAGGGATTGCCTTTTCTATAGTAAATTATTCAAAAAATAATTTCTTACTGTTGCAAATTTTAAATACGCCAGGGATTGCCTTTTCTATAGTAAATTATTCAAAAAATAATTTTTTACTGTCGCAAATTTTAAATACGCCAGGGTTTGCCTTTTCTATAGTAAATTATTCAAAAAATACTTTTTTTCTGTCGCAAATTTTAATTACGCCAGGGATTGCCTTTTCTGTAGTAAATTATTCAAAAAATAATATTTTACTGCCGCAAATTGTAAATACGCCAGGGATTGCCTTTTCTATAGTAAATTATTCAAAAAATAATTTTCTACTGTCGCAAATTTTAATTACGCCAGGGATTGCCTTTTCTATAGTAAATTATTCAAAAAAATAATTTTTTACTGTCGCAAATTTCAAATCCGCCAGGGATTGCCTTTTCTATAGTAAATTATTCAAAAAATAATTTTTTACTATCGCAAGTTTTAATTGCGCCAGGGATTGCCTTTTCTACAGTAAATTTTGCAAAAAATAATTTTTTACTGTCGCAAATGTTAATTACGCCAGGGATTGCCTTTTCTATAGTAAATTATTCAAAAAATAATTTTTTACTGTCGCAAATTTTAATTGCGCCAGGGATTGCCTTTCTACAGTAAATTTTTCAAAAAATAATTTTTTACTGTCGCAAATTGTAATTGCGCCAGGGATTGCCTTTTCTATAGTAAATTTTTCAAAAACTAATTTTTTACTGTCGCAAATTTCAATTACGCCAGGGATTGCCTTTTCTATAGTAAATTATTCAAAAAATAATTTTATACTGTCGCAAACTTTAATTACGCCAGGGATTGCCTTTTCTATAGTAAATTATTCAAAAAATAATTTCTTACTGTTGCAAATTTTAAATACGCCAGGGATTGCCTTTTCTATAGTAAATTATTCAAAAAATAATTTTTTACTGTCGCAAATTTTAAATACGCCAGGGATTGCCTTTTCTATAGTAAATTATTCAAAAAATAATTTTTTACTGTCGCAAATTTTAATTACGCCAGGGAATGCCTTTTCTATAGTAAATTTTGCAAAAAATAATTTTTTACTGTCGCAAATTTTAATTACGCGAGGGATTGCATTTTCTATAGTATATTATTCAAAAAATAATTTTTTACTGTCGCAAATTTTAAATACGCCAGGGATTGCCTTTTCTATAGTAAATTATTCAAAAATAATTTTTTACTGTCGCAAATTTTAATTACGCCAGGGATTGTCTTTTCTATAGTAAATTATTCAAAAAATAATTTTTTACTGTCGCAAATTTTAAATACGCCAGGGATTGCCTTTTCTATAGTAAATTATTCAAAAAATAATTTTATACTCTCGCAAATTTTAATTACGCCAGGGGTTGCCTTTTCTATAGTAAATTATTCAAAAAATAATTTTCAACTGTCGCAAATTTTAAATATCCCAGGGATTGCCTTTTCTATAGTAAATAATTCAAAAAATAATTTTTTACTCTCGCAAATTTAAATTGCGCCAGGTAAATTTTTCACAAATTAATTTTTTACTGTCGCAAATTTTAAATACGCCAGGGATTGCCTTTTCTATAGTAAATTATTCAAAAAATAATTTTTTACTGTCGCAATTTTAAGTGCGCCAGGGATTTGCCTTTTCTATAGTAAATTATTCAAAAAATAATTTTTTACTGTCGCAAATTTTAATTACGCCAGGGATTGCCTTTTCTATAGTAATTTATTCAAAAAATAATTTTCTACTGTCGCAAATTTTAAATATCCCAGGGATTGCCTTTTCTATAGTAAATTATTCAAAAAATAATTTTCAACTATCGCAAATTTTAATTACGCAGGGATTGCCTTTTCTATAGTAAATTATTCAAAAAATAATTTTCAACTGTCGCAAATTTTAATTACGCCAGGGATTGCCTTTTCTATAGTAAATTATTCAAAAAATAATTTTTTATTGTCGCAAATTTTAAATACGCCAGGGATTGCCTTTTCTATAGTAAATTATTCAAAAAATAATTTTCTACTGTCGCAAATTTTAATTACGCCAGGGATTGCCTTTTCTATAGTAAATTATTCAAAAAATAATTTTTTACTGTCGAAAATTTTAATTGCGCCAGGGATTGCCTTTTCTATAGTAAATTATTCAAAAAATAATTTTTTACTATCGCAAGTTTTAATTGCGCCAGGGATTGCCTTTTCTATAGTAAATTATTCAAAAAATAATTTTCTACTGTCGCAAATTTTAATTACGCCAGGGATTGCCTTTTATATAGTAAATTTTTCAAAAATTAATTTTATACTGTCGCAAATTTTAAATACGGCAGGGATTGCCTTTTCTATAGTAAATTATTCAAAAAATAATTTTCTACTGTCGCAAATTTTAATTACGCCAGGGATTTCCTTTTCTACAGTAAATTATTCAAAAAATAATTTTCTACTGTCGCAAATTTTAATTACGCCAGGGATTGCCTTTTCTATAGTAAATTATTCAAAAAACAATTTTCTACTGTCGCAAATTTTAATTGCACCAGGAATTGCCTTTTCTATAGTAAATTATTCAAAAAATAATTTTCTACTGTCGCAAATTTTAATTACGCCAGGGATTGCCTTTTCTATAGTAAATTATTCAAAAAATAATTTTATACTGTCGCAAATTTTATTTGCGCCAGGGATTGCCTTTTCTATAGTAAATTATTCAAAAAATAATTTTTTACTCTCGCAAATTTTAAATACGCCAGGGATTGCCTTTTCTATAGTAAATTATTCAAAAAATAATTTTCTACTGTCGCAAATTTTAATTACGCCAGGGATTGCCTTTTCTATAGTAAATTATTCAAAAAATAATTTTTTACTGTCGAAAAATTTTAATTGCGCCAGGGATTGCCTTTTCTATAGTAAATTATTCAACAAATAATTTTTTACTATCGCAAGTTTTAATTGCGCCAGGGATTGCCTTTTCTATAGTAAATTATTCAAAAAATAATTTTCAACTGTCGCAAATTTTAATTACGCCAGGGATTGCCTTTTCTATAGTAAATTATTCAAAAAATAATTTTTTATTGTCGCAAATTTTAAATACGCCAGGGATTGCCTTTTCTATAGTAAATTATTCAAAAAATAATTTTCTACTGTCGCAAATTTTAATTACGCCAGGGATTGCCTTTTCTATAGTAAATTATTCAAAAAATAATTTTTTACTGTCGAAAATTTTAATTGCGCCAGGGATTGCCTTTTCTATAGTAAATTATTCAAAAAATAATTTTTTTCTATCGCAAGTTTTAATTGCGCCAGGGATTGCCTTTTCTACAGTAAATTTTGCAAAAAATAATTTTTTACTGTCGCAAATTTTAATTACGCCAGGGATTGCCTTTTCTATAGCAAATTTCTCACAAAATAATTTTATACTGTCGCAAATTTTAATTACGCCAGGGATTGCCTTTTCTATAGTAAATTATTCAAAAAATAATTTTCAACTGTCGCAAATTTTAATTGCGCCAGGGATTGCCTTTTCTACAGTAAATTATTCAAAAAATAATTTTCTACTGTCGCAAATTTTAATTACGCCAGGGAGTGCCTTTTATATAGTAAATTATTCAAAAAATAATTTTTTACTGTCTCAAATTTTAATTGCGCCAGGGATTGCCTTTTCTATAGTAAATTATTCAAAAAATAATTTTCTACTGTCGCAAATTTTAATTACGCCAGGGATTGCCTTTTATATAGTAAATTTTTCAAAAACTAATTTTATACTGTCGCAAATTTTAAATAGGCCAGGGATTGCCTTTTCTATAGTAAATTATTCAAAAAATAATTTTTCTACTGTCGCAAATTTTAATTACGCCAGGGATTGCCTTTTCTACAGTAAATTATTCAAAAAATAATTCTCTACTGTCGCAAATTTTAATTACGCCAGGGATTGCCTTTTCTATAGTAAATTATTCAAAAAATAATTTTCTACTGTCGCAAATTTTAATTGCGCCAGGGATTGCCTTTTCTATAGTAAATTATTCAAAAAATAATTTTCTACTGTCGCAAATTTTAATTACGCCAGGGATTGCCTTTTCTATAGTAAATTATTCAAAAAATAATTTTATACTGTCGCAAATTTTATTTGCGCCAGGGATTGCCTTTTCTATAGTAAATTATTCAAAAAATAATTTTTTACTCTCGCAAATTTCAATTTCGCCAGGTAAATTTTTCACAAATTAATTTTTTACTGTCGCAAATTTTAAATACGCCAGGGATTGCCTTTTCTATAGTAAATTATTCAAAAAATAATTTTTTACTGTCGCAAATTTGAAGTGCGCCAGGGATTGCCTTTTCTATAGTAAATTTTGCAAAAAATAATTTTTTACTGTCGCAAATTTTAATTGCGCCAGGGATTGCCTTTTCTATAGTAAATTATTCAAAAAATAATTTTCAACTGTCGCAAATTGTAATTGCGCCAGGGATTGCCTTTTCTATAGTAAATTTTGCAAAAAATTATTTTTTACTGTCGCAAATTTTAAATATCCCAGGGATTGCCTTTTCTATAGTAAATTATTCAAAAAATAATTTTCAACTGTCGCAAATTTTAATTGCGCCAGGGATTGCCTTTTCTATAGTAAATTATTCAAAAAATAATTTTTTACTGTCGCAAATTTTAATTGCGCCAGGGATTGCCTTTTCTATAGTAAATTATTCAAAACATAATTTTCTACTGTCGCAAATTTTAAATATCCCAGGGATTGCCTTTTCTATAGTAAATTATTCAAAAAATAATTTTTTACTGTCGCAAATATTAATTACGCCAGGGATTGCCTTTTCTATAGTAAATTATTCAAAAAATAATTTTTTAGTGTCGAAAATTTTAATTACGCCAGGGATTGCCTTTTCTATATTAAATTATTCAAAAATAATTTTTTAATGTCGCAAATTTTAATTACGCCAGGGATTGCCTTTTCTATAGTAAATTTTTCAAAAAATAATTTTCAACTGTCGCAAATTTTAATTGCGCCAGGGATTGCCTTTTCTATAGTAAATTACTCAAAAAATAATTTTTTACTGTCGCAAATTTTAATTGCGCCAGGGATTGCCTTTTCTATAGTAAATTATTCAAAAAATAATTTTCTACTGTCGCAAATTTTAAATATCCCAGGGATTGCCTTTTCTATAGTAAATTTCTCACAAAATAATTTTTTACTATCGCAAATTTCAAGTGCGCCAGGGATTGCCTTTTCTATAGTAAATTATTCAAAAAATAATTTTCTACTGTCGCAAATTTTAAGTGCACCAGGGATTGCCTTTTCTATAGTAAATTATTCAAAAAATAATTTTCAACTGTCGCAAATTGTAATTGCGCCAGGGATTGCCTTTTCTATAGTAAATTTTTCAAAAATTAATTTTTTACTGTCGCAAATTTTAATTACGCCAGGGATTGCCTTTTCTATAGTAAATTATTCAAAAAATAATTTTATACTGTCGCAAATTTTAATTGCTCAGGGATTGCCTTTTCTATAGTAAATTATTCATAAAATAATTTTCTACTGTCGCAAATTTTAATTGCGCCAGGGATTGCCTTTTCTATAGTAAATTTTGCAAAAAATAATTTTTACTGTCGCAAATTTTAATTGCGCCAGGGATTGCCTTTTCTATAGTAAATTATTCAAAAAATAATTTTTTACTGTCGCAAATTTTAATTACGCCAGGGATTGCCTTTTCTATAGTAAATTATTCATAAAATAATTTTCTACTGTCGCAAATTGTAATTGCGCCAGGGATTGCCTTTTCTATAGTAAATTTTGCAAAAAATTATTTTTTACTGTCGCAAATTTTAAATATCCCAGGGATTGCCTTTTCTATAGTAAATTATTCAAAAAATAATTTTCAACTGTCGCAAATTTTAATTGCGCCAGGGATTGCCTTTTCTATAGTAAATTATTCAAAAAATAATTTTTTACTGTCGCAAATTTTAATTGCGCCAGGGATTGCCTTTTCTATATTAAATTATTCAAAAAATAATTTTTTAATGTCGCAAATTTTAATTACGCCAGGGATTGCCTTTTCTATAGTAAATTTTTCAAAAAATAATTTTCAACTGTCGCAAATTTTAATTGCGCCAGGGATTGCCTTTTCTATAGTAAATTACTCAAAAAATAATTTTTTACTGTCGCAAATTTTAATTGCGCCAGGGATTGCCTTTTCTATAGTAAATTATTCAAAAAATAATTTTTTACTGTCTCAAATTTTAATTGCGCCAGGGATTGCCTTTTCTATAGTAAATTATTCAAAAAATAATTTTCTACTGTCGCAAATTTTAATTACGCCAGGGATTGCCTTTTCTATAGTAAATTTTGCAAAAAATAATTTTTTACTGTCGCAAATTTTAATTGCGCCAGGGATTGACTTTTCTATAGTAAATTATTCAAAAAATAATTTTCAACTGTCGCAAATTTGAATTACGCCAGGGATTGCCTTTTCTATAGTAAATTTTTCAAAAAATAATTTTTTACTATCGCAAGTTTTAATTACGCCAGGGATAGCCTTTCCTATAGTAAATTATTCAAAAAATAATTTTCTACTGTCGCAAATTTTAAATATCCCAGGGATTGCCTTTTCTATAGTAAATTTCTCACAAAATAATTTTTTACTGTCGCAAATTTTAAGTGCACCAGGGATTGCCTTTTCTATAGTAAATTATTCAAAAAATAATTTTCAACTGTCGCAAATTGTAATTGCGCCAGGGATTGCCTTTTCTATAGTAAATTTTTCAAAAATTAATTTTTTACTGTCGCAAATTTTAATTACGCCAGGGATTGCCTTTTCTATAGTAAATTATTCAAAAAATAATTTTATACTGTCGCAAATTTTAATTGCTCAGGGATTGCCTTTTCTATAGTAAATTATTCATAAAATAATTTTCTACTGTCGCAAATTTTAATTGCGCCAGGGATTGCCTTTTCTATAGTAAATTTTGCAAAAAATAATTTTTACTGTCGCAAATTTTAATTGCGCCAGGGATTGCCTTTTCTATAGTAAATTATTCAAAAAATAATTTTTTACTGTCGCAAATTTTAATTACGCCAGGGATTGCCTTTTCTATAGTAAATTATTCAAAAAATAATTTTTTACTGTCGCAAATTTTAATAACTCCAGGGATTGCCTTTTCTATAGTAAATTATTCAAAAAATAATTTTCTACTGTCGCAAATTTTAAGTGCGCCAGGGATTGCCTTTTCTATAGTAAATTATTCAAAAAATAATTTTATACTGTCGCAAATTTTAATTACGCCAGGGATTGCCTTTTCTATAGTAAATTATTCAAAAAATAATTTTCAACTGTCGCAAATTTTAATTACGCCAGGGATTGCCTTTTCTATAGTAAATTATTCAAAAAATAATTTTCTACTGTCGCAAATTTTAATTGCGCCAGGGATTGCCTTTTCTATAGTAAATTATTCAAAAAATAATTTTCAACTGTCGGAAATTTTAATTACGCCAGGGATTGCCTTTTCTGTAGTAAATTATTCAAAAAATAATTTTTTACTGTCGCAAATTTTAATTGCGCCAGCGATTGCCTTCTCTATAGTAAAGTATTCAAAAAATAATTTTCTACTGTCGCAAATTTTAAGTGCGCCAGGGATTGCCTTTTCTATAGTAAATTATTCAAAAAATAATTTTTTACTGTCGCAAATTTTAAGTGCGCCAGGGATTACCTTTTCTATAGTAAATTTTGCAAAAAATAATTTTCTACTATCGCAAATTTTAATTACGCCAGGGATTGCCTTTTCTATAGTAAATTATTCAAAAATAATTTTCTACTGTCGCAATTTTAATTACGCCAGGGGTTGCCTTTTCTATAGCAAATTATTCAAAAAATAATTTTCAACTGTCGCAAATTTTAAATATCCCAGGGATTGCCTTTTCTATAGTAAATTATTCAAAAAATAATTTTTTACTCTCGCAAATTTCAAATGCGCCAGGTAAATTTTTCACAAATTAATTTTTTACTATCGCAAATTTTAAATACGCCAGGGATTGCCTTTTCTATAGTAAATTATTCAAAAAATAATTTTTTACTCTCGCATATTTTAAGTGCGCCAGGGATTGCCTTTTCTATAGTAAATTATTCAAAAAATAATTTTTTACTGTCGCAAATTTTAATTACGCCAGGGAATGTCTTTTCTATAGTAAATTATTCAAAAAATAATTTTCTACTGTCGCAAATTTTAAATATCCCAGGGATTGCCTTTTCTATAGTAAATTATTCAAAAAATAATTTTCAACTGTCGCAAATTTTAATTACGCCAGGGATTGTTACGTCGTGCGTGCGTGCCGTGCTCCTGGAGAGAGCACACAGCATTTATAGTTAAACAAACTCCTTTCCTTTCACTTGATTATTTATTTTCGACACAAACTCTTTTTATTAACAAATTTTGAATCTTATTATTCGATTCGAGTCACCTGATAAAATTATTTTAGACACAAAATCCTTTTATTAACAAATTTTAATTCTTATTATTCGATTCGAGTCACTTGACAAAATTTTTTTAGACACAAAAATCTTTTGGTTACAAATTTCAATTTAAAAGCAAATATCTTTATTCCAGTACAACTCTCGGCGGATTTTTTAAAACGACCCCTGCGTGGTTTGGGCTTGATGCCCCAGGTACCCACGATCACTTTTTTAAAAGCTTTTTTATCTTATTGTTTTATTGCTTTCTCACGACGTTGAAAAAACGTACGTGAGAAAATGCAAAAAACTTTGGTAGCAATGCATATGCATGACAGCAAAACTGTAATCTGATATGCACTTGTGCGCCCGTCTTGAAATATAAATTTTAAGCGGGCGAGAATAATTGTAATAATTGTATGTATGTATGTACATACAATTAGATTACAAATTGAATAATATACGTATGTGCAGTGTACAGTGTACGTACAAAAAGAGAAAAGAAGAAGACACTGTACGTAGGTAAGTGTGCAGTGCATATCGTGGGAATGAAATGCATGCCTGATAACAAAATACAATTTATGCTAAATTGCATTTTGTTATGATATGGAAATGCATTTTTAAATGCATTTTAAATTTCAAATGAAATTTTAAATTAAATAACTTTTCATTTTCAGGGTCATTTATGTGATACATCAATATATTGTATAGGGCAATATACTGATGTATTGACCTAATGGTTGTGATTCGGGGCATAGGTACCTGAGTCACAACATCCCTCCCCCCTGGGGAAAAGAAAGTTTTATTCTTTTGAGAAGAAAACTTTCTTTCTAACATATGCAGAATTTCAATACTTACAGGAAATTTTAATATATCATAATCTTATAGCAAAAATTGATCAAAATATGTACATATATTGTTTGTATATTGTTAGTTATACTAGTTAATTACTACGTATAGGAAAAGAAGAGAAGAAGGAATACCTCGTTATAGAAGGAGTTGTGCTAACAATAATATATGTTGAATATTTTACATATAATTCTTTGTAAATTTATGTCTTATATGGTAATTCTTATTATTCCCCTTTTTTTTTTTTATCTATATATATATATTACGAGTATCGGAGGAAGATTTGAGAAAGGAAAAAAAAAACAATAAAACTTGAAGGGAATGTATCGGGCATCAACTTGCTGACGGTTCTATGTTGATTTGATTAGGATTGTATATGGGGAGAGAGAAAGGAAAAAAAAATCGTTTAATTGTTGTGATAAGAAAGATTCGTTCACCGTTGTTCGTGTGAGTAGGTTTAAGAGAAATGTATTCATTTTACTGTGCTGTGGGGATTCGTTTGATGATTTCTTTTTTGTTTTTTTTTTTGTTTATATATATATAAGAATTGTTTACGGTGCAAATTTCGCGATATAATCTAATTATCAAAGTTTGGAGTGCGGTCACTCGCAAGATGTTTTTCGCCGTGTACGTTTCGCGTCGGCCCTACGAAGCCCCACAGGATTACGTTGTGGTGATCTCCGGGATATACGTTGACTCGATTTGGGCTCGCTGGAGGGGGCCCATTCGGTTGAATTTTGTCTGCCCGGGAAGGGATACTATTCCGATTTGGGGGGCAGAACCCCGCGCGGGCCAGTATTATTCCGTGGACTTTTCGCTGTGGCCCGACTATAATATGTCGTTTGCAGCTTTAGGTGAGTTTTTGTGGCCCATCATTTGCCTTGTTAGTATAATAATCTTTCCTTTTTTTTTTATTATTTTGCAGGAGCTAATATCGTGCTGGTTGGGAGGTCTATCTACTTCCCCGCCCCGAGTGCCGTGGATAGCCATACTCCATTGATAGGCCCGGACGCTGAGTAACCGCAATTTTTCTTTTCTTTTTTATTATATATACATATATATACTTATCATGAGTTAGTGTTTTTAACTATTTTTTTTTCTCCCTATTTTTGTATTGCTAATACTTGTCCTTCTACGGATTGAACACTCAAAAAAAAAAAATAAAATATTTTTATAAATAAAAAGAATCAATAAAAAAAAAGGAAGTGGATTTTTGGAGATATAAAATTGATGTTGTTTTTATTGTTTTTGCCCTTTTTCCTCATAGCTAGTTGCCTTTGTATTGTTTATATTTATTATTATTTTTTTTTGTTTTTCTTTTATTCTTTGGTTTTAGTATCTATAATTCGATAGGAGTTACCTATCATATGGGTATTTGTAGCTAAACTAAAATTTATAGCTGAGCTGGGATAAAAAGGTATGAATAATGCTAATAAAATAATTACAATTTTTTTTTTTTTTTTTTTTTTTTTTTTTTTATAACTATTATGTTTATCTTATTTACTTATTACTTTTTAATATTTAGTAGGTACACTAATATGTACGGTTGTTATTTACTTATTTATTTAAAAAGAAAATGTTGGTGCTAATGTATAGTAAGTTCTTTTTTTTTATTATTATTTATAATACCTTATTATTTGATATGTTTAAAGCTTTTAAGCTATTAAAAATGAGGTGAATAATATTAAATTTGTAATTATACATAAATGTTTGGTAGTTTTACAGCTACTTGCATTTACCTTATTTATTTATTTATTTTATTTATATAAATCTTTTTTTTTACTATTATTAGTTATGTTTTTTTTTTTTTTTTTTTATAAAAACTAGATGTATATACATGTGAGATATTATTAATCTATTGTTGGAATGAGGGTGGGTATTATTGAGGACTATAAAAAAATGGGAAAAGGAGGTTACTGTTGTTCGTTTCTTGTTTCTGTCAAAGTTTTCTAATGCCTGTTTTTCTTGGAAGTAGATCCCTGTGCTTGAATTCATTGGATTTATCTCGATTCTGAAAACATGAGTCCATTGGATACGTACAAATATAGTGTATATATTTAAAATAGTTATATTATAACATTAATTGGAGAAAATTTCTCCAGTTTTCCTGTTGGGAGCAGGAGTTATCTTAAATCTTATCTCTCTAGGTGCAGGCGTAGGAATACCTTCCAGTTCTTGTTCTGGGAGTGTATTTTGAGATTCACGGGTTTTTCGTTTGTATTTAATATACAGATAGGCGCCAATAAAAGTGATGATTAAAGCCACTGTTAAATATGACAGTGCATAATGGTGGATATGATGGCTATTTATGGGATTAAGAGGAATTTTTTCCTGATCATTTTGGAAACGAATGGATTTTAGAAGTTTATCTAGATCCATGCTGTTTGTAATATTTAAGGGATTTCTTTCTGTGGGTGTTTCCACCGCGGAAAACGTCATATTCCACAGTATACTGGAAATGTTAATTGATGGGACGAAGTTTGAATTAACTTTGGATATTTTTGCATTATGTCCGTGCAAGATGAATTCTTTGCTTCGTACATAACAACCGGGATGGATATACATTGTTCCTGTTCCATGCAGGGTTTGTGAATTAATGGAATTTTCACAAATTATATCTATATGTAGGGATTCTTTTAGGGAGAAAAGCCAAGCGTTTTGCTGCGATAATTGCGTCCAATAATGATTTTGTTCTAATTTTTGGATTTTGCATTTCGATGTAATTGGTTCCTTTTTAATCAAATTTACTTCACATTGGTTTGCTTTTGTATTTGTGTTTAGGATAGGCGATAAGATCTTACAGTAAAAATGCGTTTGGTCCAACGTTGCGCAATTATGGATATCCTGAACTGTTAATTCAATATAGTGTTCACGATTGTAGTCTATAAGGATATATTCCTTTAATGGGTTAATGTACACGAAAGATCCGTTGAGGAGTGTAGGTAATGGCATTGCTTTAAAAATTTGATATGGTTCCTTGAAAGGAAGGGGAATTCTGAGCTCTATAATTATTTTATTATTGAAGATATTTGCGGCTATTGTACTTAATTTGTATATCTGTGTAATTATATTTTGTCTGGAATTTATGGGAAGCATCATTGAACTGGGCAATTCCTGCCTGATATTCAATAAAACTTCTTCAATTTTTTTCGGGGATATGAGCGTAGGGTGGAATTTTCCATGCCTTGAATCTGTTAGAAGATCTATTAGCTCTGTTTGGGTATTTTGGTATCTAAATGCCATTAATGAGATTAGTGAGATTAGGGATTCGAGTTCAATGGATATTTTGTTATCTAATGTTCTGTTTTCCATTAAAGAAGAGGCTATCTGAATCGATATCAACTTTTTATGCATAACCAGGAATTCCTTTTCAATTGCGGTTTTAGTTTTGTTGAAAATATTTGCAGTTGCTTCGACTATTGCAGTTTGGCTTTTCATAAGGGAAAGGAGGGAGTTTTGGTTTAAGGTAAGGTTATGGATTTGCTCATCATATAGCCTGGCATCGTCTTCGTCCAATGTGCCAAAAAGAGCTTTAGAGATTGAGCCTATTGCATTAAATAGCGCTCTTTGTTTCCTATTTTGTGTTACAAGTAACATATTCCTATATTCTATGTTTGCTATAATAAGATTTATTTGTAGCAACGTACCGTTACAGGTGTGGGCCATTGCTGAATTCCCATTAAGTCTCTGGCAGGTCATCGTTATTTGCTGTGCGATGAACTGGATATTATTGAATTCCGATTTAAAATTCGCCAGGTCGTAATAGGTGACGACTTTCCATTCGTTGGTATAGAAATTGGCTCTGCCAATTTCTTCAAAATAAATGCCTGCACTAGCATTTAGTTGCTTTACTTCTACTCCTGAGCCATAGGCTAAAGGGATGAAGATTAAGAAGACTGCCATTTGTATCATCTTGAAAACCTGGAAGATGATATTGCGTTATTCAATTGGAATAAGTCTTTTTGAAGAGGATGAAGCTTTTTGTATTAGTCCGACTCTTCTAATTTTATTATTGACTTTTATAGTGGAATTTTCAGGGGAATTGATTTCCATTATCTCATACGGGCCTGACCATAGTGGGGAGAACTTGTTATCTCGAACTCTGCTCTTGAGTAAGACTTTATCTCCTACTATGAAGGATTTCTGGGCGGAGTTTTTGTCGTATTGCAATTTGGACTTTTCTTTATTGGCCATGGCTATGTCTTTAGCTATTTTGAAGCTGTGTTGTAGACGCGCTTTCAGCTCGTTTGCATAATTATCGTAATTATAGCAAACTGCTGGTGATGATTTCAAATTGTTTGGGATTTCGGCTGGGAATCCGTATAGGAGTTCGCGTGGAGTATAATTAGTACTCGAATGAGGGGTGGTATTGTATACAAACATGGCATATGGGATCCATGTATCCCAGTCTTGTGGATCTTTTGCCACATAAGATCGGAGATATTCAGGTAAAGTTCTGTGGCTCCTCTCCAATGCACCGTTAGTCTGAGGGTGATATGGAGTAGTTTTGAGCCTTTTAATCTTCAGCAGTTTTGACACCTCGGCGAACATGCCACTTATGAGGTTGGAACCTTGATCTGTTAGGATACTTTCTGGAATACCATGTCGACAAACTATTGTTGTCGTGAAGGCTTCCGCTAATGTCTTAGACTCGGTGTCGACTATGGGAATAGCCTCAGAAAATTTTGAAAGGTCATCTTGGAATGTAAGGAGATATTTGTTTCCAGAATGAGAAATTGGGAGAGGTCCTACAACATCTAGGTACACTCTTTCGAACGGTTTGGAGCTTATGCTCGAGATTTTCATTGGAATTTTTGGATTTCTGGATACTTTGTTTATTTGACAAAGTTTACATTTCCTTACGTACTTTATTATATCGTCTGACATGCCAGGCCAGTAGAACTGTTTTTTAATTCTTTTGATAGTACGGGAAACGCCTTGATGGCCTCCCGTCGGTAGTGAATGAAAATCCTTTAAGATCTGCTCGATCTCATTGCTGTCGGATAAATATTTAATTGAATCCTGATGGAGTTTGATGTTTATTTGCTGATTAGCGAAGATCTGGGTAAAAGCGTTTTTAATAATTATTAGATTCTGTGGATCTAATATAGGGAAGGAGATATTTATTTGTTTTAACCGATTTGTTTCTGTGTATGAGCAAATCTCAGTTAAAATTTTCTCAAGGTCCAATCTATCTCTTTGTGATCGAAAAGGTAAATTAATTTTTGAAATAATTACTGTTGACTCTTTTCTCTTGAAGAAGTTCAGTTCATTTTCTAAAAGTGGAGATTTATCTGAAAATTTAAGTTTCGAATCCAACACTCTTTCAAGTTCTGTATCTTGCATTGGCAAGATGAAAAATTTAGGATTCGCATTTTTAGTCAGTAGAAGGGGAAAATTAGTCTCAGTTATTGTAACTGCGGAATTGCTCACTTGTGATGGAGCTGGATTTTGATTAATTACACTCGTGTTGGGAGTATTCAAATTCGCCTGAGCTCTGGCTTGATTCCTTGTTACCACATTTACGCTAGTGGTAGGTTCTGCGAACTTTTCGTTGCTTTCTGGAATGGCTCTACTGAGAGCATCTGCATTTGTGTTGAGCTTGCCTGATTTATGGACTATTTTGTAGTCATATTCCTCAAGACGTATTCTCCATCTCATCAGTCTTGAGGAGTGATCCTTCAGATTCATGAGCCATACTAATGGTTTATGGTCAGTTATAATTGTAAACTGTCTGCCATAAACGTATGGTCTGAATTGCTCAACTGCGAAAACTATTGCCAAGAGCTCTTTCTCTATTGTTGAGTAACGAGTCTCTGCACCATTGAGAACTCGACTCACATAGGCGATTGAATGATCTTCTTGATCATCAACTTGTGAAAGTACTGCTCCGATGGCGTAGTCACTGGCATCAGAGGTGACAAAAAATTGCTTGTCGAAGTCGGGATATGATAAAATTGGTGCTGAAATTAATTTGTTGCGTAATTCGCAAAATGCTTCCTCGCAGATTGCGTCAAACTTGAAAGGAGTATCTTTTTTCAAAAGACTTGTAAGAGGTTTCGCAATCTTTGAAAAATTTGGTATAAAGCGGCGATAATAGCCGACAAAACCAAGGAAGGCTTTAATATCTTTTTCCTTCCTGGGTCTGGGGTATGACTGAACTGACTTAATTTTCGCTGGGTCAGGTTTGACTCCATTTTCTGTAATTATGTGCCCTAAATACATAATTTCCTTTCTTAGGAAATGGCACTTTTCTGGTTGGAGTTTCAGATTAAAATTTCGGAGACGGCTAAATACTGCTGTGAGTCTTGTGTTGTGATCTTTTAGATTGTATCCATGAACTACAATATCGTCCATGTATACGAAGCAATATATGCCTTGAAGGCCAGATAAAACATTATTCATGGCTCGTTGAAAGGTTGCAGGGGCGCCTTTTAAACCAAATGGCATGCGATTGTATTCGTAGTGGCCATAGGGTGTGCTAAAGGCGGTTTTCTCCCTGTCCTTCGAGTCCATCTTTATCTGGTGAAATCCACTGGCTAGGTCGAGTGTGGTGAAATATTTCGACTTCCCCAACTGGTCTAATATATCAGTGATATTAGGCAGTGGGTATGCATCGCCAATAGTAATGTCGTTAATACGACGAAAATCTACCACAACTCGCCACTTTTTATTTCCATTCTCATCTGGTTTTTTAGGAACCAGGAGAAGTGGAGAATTCCAGGGACTATGGGAAGGTTTTATAATATCAGACTGCAGCATTTCTTGTATCTGCCGGTTTATTTCAGTTCGGCTTGCCTCAGGAAGTCTATAAGGCTTGGTGTAAATGGGCGGTTTATCTTGGAGGGTCTCGATTTTGTGGGTAATCGCATCTGTATATGAAAGGAAATCCCCTTCTATGAAGAAG
Organism: Dioctria linearis; assembly: GCA_963930735.1. Taxonomy (NCBI): domain Eukaryota; kingdom Metazoa; phylum Arthropoda; class Insecta; order Diptera; family Asilidae; genus Dioctria; species Dioctria linearis. The sequence continues at coordinate 54,880 of CAWVNZ010002076.1, forward strand.
AGATCGTTGAATTCCCTACAGATATCGCGAATACTCTCGGACTCTTCTGAATTACAGTGATCCAATTTTATAAGGTTTTGCAGTTTTCTTATTCTGCCCTTAATTGGATCTCTGTTTGAGTCTGTAGAGATGACTACAAAGTCGTCCAAGCCTTGGTATACTGGGTTCACCTCGTGAGGGCCCAGATCGGCGTCCTCCTCATTTGTATTGAGGATTAGGACTTTTGCCATACCATTGACTGGTTCGACGATCGAGTTTCCAAGAAATAAGCCTGGCCTTATTTCCTTCTTGAAACAGACCGATTCATCTTGAAGAGAAGGAGTTGGAATTTCAATGATGAATTCTGATCGAGCCGAAATTTTAATTTTGTTTAATTTATCCGATTCTTTCTGATGTTTGTTAGGAAGGAGATATGATTCCAACTTTTGTGGAATTATGAAGGAGTTATTCGATGATTCCGACTCGATAGAATTTGAAGAAGTTAAACATTTATTGAGATTCCTTGACTTCTTTTTTGATTTATTACTAGACTTCACATTTTGTGAAGTGCTAGATGATGGAGATAGATTTTTGTTTGATGCAGCCTTTTGTGCGGCTGTAGATGGGGATAGATTGCCGTTATTATTTAGTTCCATTTGGGTTGGAACTACTGATGGTGATATTTTTATTTTGGAATTACCTTTGGGCTTCACTTCCTGTGAAGCATTGGATGGAGATAGATTGTTATTATTTTTTCGCTTCACTTCTTGTGAAGCATTTGATGGAGATTGATTTACATTGCTTTGCGAAACAATTGATGGAGATAAATTTTTATAATTTTGTTTGTTGGAGAATGTTATCTCCGTATACAGTAAACTTTTAGTATGAGACCTCTTTTCTGGGTCTTCGCTTTTCAAATAAACATATGGGTAATTTGAATAGTATTCCTCATACGGATAAAATTCATTTGAATCGTTAGTTTCTAGAGAAATGTATTTATTTTTGTAATTGATACTAGCATTGTATCGAGATAGAAAGTCGTGACCAAGCAGGCCATCGTATGAGAGGATGGAGTTATTTCCCACTATTTGAAATGGGTGTTCTAAGATGGAGATATTTTGCTCAGATTCCAGAGATAATTTTGCGAATATTAGTCCTTCTGTACAAGTGGACTCAGTAAACAATGTATTTATATTACAGACAGCATCTCTGTAGCAGATACTGTCTGGCTTTAATGGATGGGGTTTAATTAAACTGATCTCTGCTCCCGTATCAATTAAAAATGTGAGTTTTGGAGCAGAGCAGATATCGATGGACAAGGAAAGAGTTAGCGAATTTTTATTTATTTGGACAGGGATTTGAATTAATTTGTTTTTGTCTAATTTCCTGTCGATATTGTTTCGGGACTCCTGTGAACTTGTGCCTTTGTTTGTATCTGCGAGAGGTTGCCGAAATTTACCTCCCGCTGCTTCCAGTTTCCCTGCCTGGATGCCGATGAACTTCTATTATTTTTCCTCATTGGAGATGGTGATCTTTTTGCCGAGACGTTTGCGTTGTTGTATCTCGGCGGTGGAGCTCGATTTTCTCGGATTACCGGCTGTTGCCAGTCCCTGTTTTGTGGCTGTCTCTCAGCCGTGTTCGTTCGCGGAGTATCGCTTACCTTTTGAAAATTATTTCGATTTCCTTGGCTGCTATTAAGACGATTATTATTTGCAGCTCTAGTCCTGCATTCCTCGAGTGTATGTCCCATCCGATGACAATATCGACAAGATGGAACCTGTGACGGAGATGTAACCTTATTGTAATCTGTAGGACGTTGTTGTAATTGCGAATTAATTCTTGGACATTGTGTTAAAATTTTGCGTTGAGCGTTGTATGACTGGGCATTTTGAAACAGCATGCCCCAGTCTACCACATTTAAAACAAAGTAGATTTGAATTGCTATTCTGTTGAAAGGGATATTGATTTACCTTGTTATTTGCTTGAAAATTAGGTTGCCTTTGCTCTATACGTGATGAGTGATCTAGAATATTTGACCTTAGTGAAGCGAAGGATTTATCAGGATGAACTTTAGCTAAAGTCTGTAATTGTGGATTGGATAATCCGTCTTCAATTGCCCTTACAGCCTGACTCTCATTATCTTTTAATAATGATTTTAGTAGTACTTTATCCGTTGTGTAAGAGTGTGTTGCCTCATTTAATTTGGATAGTGTTGCATTTAGTCTTTGAAGGAAGTCTTTTACACTTTCCTCTCTACTTTGTCTCGAATTACTTAATTGAGACTGTAAGGTGGATCTAGGAGTTTTAACTTCAAAAGTTTGAGTCAATATCAATTTTAGATCAGGCCACTCTGATATCTCATTGTATCTATATACATCATATGCCTCTGCAGATAATTTACTCCTTATTAAGCTAAGGAGGGAGTGTTTTTCGTTCACCGTCGATGCCGTCGCGTATATATTATCACAACTGGAGATAAATTTGTGGAGATCTTTCGGATTTCCACTGAAATTGGGGATGAGCGATCTAGCTTCTGATAGGAAGGAGGTAGATTGGTCTCTAAAGGAGACATTACTATGATTTTCCCTGAAATTAGTTGTATTATTTGTTAAGTTTTGGGATCTTGAGTCAAGTGTTCTTGGAGCGCAATTATAGTGTCTGTGTATGATGTTTCTATATCGGCGTAAAACATCATTTTTAAAATAGTCATTTTCGAGGTCGTTGGGGCTGGTATATGAAATTAATTCATTGTGCGTTGCCTCGAAATCATCCCAGTATTTGTTCAATGAATTTATCTTTTGTGTCAGATATGTCTGTGTTGTAGTCGAAAATGAATTAAAATTGATCGATTGTATAATTCGCGATATTGACTTTTGCCTATGATCCTGCAACCTAAACCTTACTGAATTAGATTGATTATTGTCCTGTGTTGTCTTGATTATCAGCTGCAGTTGTTTTTTTGTGAAGTTTTTGGAAGTGGAATGTAAAACGGGTTATTTGTGCGCTCTGTATGGAGTGAAATGGATTTTAACCTATCAGACAGAGTTGCCTTGGTAAGGTTGTACCAGTCCTCTGTTTTGTCATAACATGACTGTTTATAATAATCATGAGATTCATCGAAATCTTCATGATTTTGAATAAGGGTTTCCGTTTTTTCGAATGAAGCCCACAAGTCTTCCAATCTTTGAAGTTTTTCGGAAGTAAAATCCGAAGTCTTTTTCCTTTATTAGCTTTGTGATATTCGGCCAAGATTTGTCTAACTTCTGCGGTTCTTTGGACCTGAGACAAGCAAAGCTCGTCGAATGTTTTGTTTTCGTTTGTCATGTTTTGTTGAGCAGTAAAAATCCGAGAATTAGGTTGAAATTTAGTATGAAATTTATTCAAATTGGGAGAAATTAGGTATATGTTTACGTATTTTTCTTGTAAAGAAACAAAATTTTAAGGAAAATCTGAGAGTTGTGCGCGAAAATAAATAAAAACACTTGCTTGTTAATTATAATTGACTTTGTATATATATATGTAGCAGCTGCCAAGCAGCAGATCAATTGATGGGATCGGAGAATATTGGGATCAAGTTTGTTAAATTTTGTAAAAAAAAAAAAAAAAAAAAAAAAAAAAAATTTAGAAGACGTGGGAAAATTTTATGGAACAGAGAGGATAGGAGAAACACATGCAAAAATTGACTAATACTCTCAACAATTTGAAACAGGCAGTAAGCTATTTATATGTGAATATTTTTGTTAAAAAGAAAACTGGAAATTGAATTTGTATTTACATAAATTTTAAAATAAATTCGGGAATAGGAACTATTTCTGGAACACTCTTTCCAATCAAAATCTCTCCGCTGAACGATAGCCTTACAAAATTCTATCGCAGGGGACAGATTGTTCATTTTTCGAAGTCCTCTGACCAGCAAGCTCACGAGGTCTTACCGCAGAGGTCGCTTCATGGAAGGGTGGAAGGTGATAATTGGATGAAATGATACAATTATCTATATTAAATCGAGTTAAGCCGGGAAATTTTGCACTGTTTCTTACGAAAAAAAAGGAAATCACTTATATATGTGGAAAATATTGTTTGCACTAAATTGTTCTTATGGGGTATAAATGACTGTGATAATAACAATAATATATATATATTTATAATATGGGTAAAAATACGGATAAAATAAACAGCTTTTCACGCTACCTTTAACTTTATCCAATATTGTTATAGTTGATAGTATATTTGTTTTGTTGATGTTGATGTCAGTACGTCGCGCGTCCGGGGCGACGATTTCTAGGAGATTTAGAGTTGGGCTAAAGATGTTGCTGTTGTATGTTGTGCGTAGGTGTTGGATTACAATGGTATGGTGATGACGATATCCAGATGTCTTCCTTCTTTGGCACGTCTTTGTGAGGCAGGGATGAAGCCTCCTTGGGTCCCACGTTGAGCGCTCTGGCGCTTAAACTTTAAATTTCCTCTAAGTACTCTTGTTGGGTACCCGGGTTTATTTTTTTTTTTTTTATTATTATTATTATTAAATTTTTTCTTTTTATTTTATTATTTATAGGCACTGATTTTTCGGGTAGGTACACCGCTGCCACCAGTATGTTACGTCGTGCGTGCGTGCCGTGCTCCTGGAGAGAGCACACAGCTTTTATAGTTAAACAAACTCCTTTCCTTTCACTTGATTATTTATTTTCGACACAAAATCTTTTTATTAACAAATTTTGAATCTTATTATTCGATTCGAGTCACCTGATAAAATTATTTTAGACACAAAATCCTTTTATTAACAAATTTTAATTCTTATTATTCGATTCGAGTCACTTGACAAAATTTTTTTAGACACAAAAAATCTTTTGGTTACAAATTTCAATTTAAAAGCAAATATCTTTATTCAGTACAACTCTCGGCGGATTTTTTAAAACGACCCCTGCGTGGTTTGGGCTTGATGCCCCAGGTACCCACGATCACTTTTTTTAAAAGCTTTTTTATCTTATTGTTTTATTGCTTTCTCACGACGTTGAAAAAACGTACGTGAGAAAATGCAAAAAACTTTGGTAGCAATGCATATGCATGACAGCAAAACTGCTAATCTGATATGCACTTGTGCGCCCGTCTTGAAATATTAATTTTAAGCGGGCGAGAATAATTGTAATAATTGTATGTATGTATGTACATACAATTAGATTACAAATTGAATAATATACGTATGTGCAGTGTACAGTGTACGTACAAAAAGAGAAAAGAAGAAGACACTGTACGTAGGTAAGTGTGCAGTGCATATCGTGGGAATGAAATGCATGCCTGATAACAAAATGCAATTTATGCTAAATTGCATTTTGTTATGATATGGAAATGCATTTTTAAATGCATTTTAAATTTCAAATGAAATTTTAAATTAAATAACTTTTCATTTTCAGGGTCATTTATGTGATACATCAATATATTGTATAGGGCAATATACTGATGTATTGACCTAATGGTTGTGATTCGGGGCATAGGTACCTGAGTCACAACAGGATTGCCTTTTTTTAATTTTCAACTGTCGCAAATTTTAATTACGCCAGGGATTGCCTTTTCTATAGTAAATTATTCAAAAAAATAATTTTTTAATTGTCGCAAATTTTAAATACGCCAGGGATTGCCTTTTCTATAGTAAATTATTCAAAAATAATTTTCTACTGTCGCAAATTTTAATTACGCCAGGGATTGCCTTTTCTATAGTAAATTATTCAAAAAATAATTTTTTACTGTCGAAAATTTTAATTGCGCCAGGGATTGCCTTTTCTATAGTAAATTATTCAAAAAATAATTTTTTTACTATCGCAAGTTTTAATTGCGCCAGGGATTGCCTTCTCTACAGTAAATTTTGCAAAAAATAATTTTTTACTGTCGCAAATTTTAATTACGCCAGGGATTGCCTTTTCTATAGTAAATTTCTCACAAAATAATTTGATACTGTCGCAAATTTTAATTACGCCAGGGATTGCCTTTTCTATAGTAAATTTTTTCAAAAAATAATTTTCAACTGTCGCAAATTTTAATTGCGCCAGGGATTGCCTTTTCTACAGTAAATTATTCAAAAAATAATTTTCTAACTGTCGCAAATTTTAATTACGCCAGGGATTGCCTTTTATATAGTAAATTATTCAAAAAATAATTTTTTACTGTCGCAAATTTTAATTGCGCCAGGGATTGCCTTTTCTATAGTAAATTATCCAAAAAATAATTTTCTACTGTCGCAAATTTTAATTACGCCAGGGATTGCCTTTTATATAGTAAATTTTTCAAAAAATTAATTTTATACTGTCGCAAATTTTAAATACGCCAGGGATTGCCTTTTCTATAGTAAATTATTCAAAAAATAATTTTCTACTGTCGCAAATTTTAATTACGCCAGGGATTGCCTTTTCTACAGTAAATTATTCAAAAAATAATTTTCTACTGTCGCAAATTTTAATTACGCCAGGGATTGCTCTTTCTATAGTAAATTATTCAAAAAATAATTTTCTACTGTCGCAAATTTTAATTGCGCCAGGGATTGCCTTTTCTATAGTAAATTATTCAAAAATAATTTTCTACTGTCGCAAATTTTAATTACGCCAGGGATTGCCTTTTCTATAGTAAATTATTCAAAAAATAATTTTATACTGTCGCAAATTTTATTTGCGCCAGGGATTGCCTTTTCTATAGTAAATTATTCAAAAAATAATTTTTTACTCTCGCAAATTTCAATTGCGCCAGGTAAATTTTTCACAAATTAATTTTTTACTATCGCAAATTTTAAATACGCCAGGGATTGCCTTTTCTATAGTAAATTATTCAAAAAATAATTTTTTACTGTCGCAAATTTTAAGTGCGCCAGGGATTGCCTTTTCTATAGTAAATTATTCAAAAAATAATTTTTTACTGTCGCAAATTTTAATTACGCCAGGGAATGTCTTTTCTATAGTAAATTATTCAAAAAATAATTTTCTACTGTCGCAAATTTTAAATATCCCAGGGATTGCCTTTTCTATAGTAAATTATTCAAAAAATAATTTTCAACTGTCGCAAATTTTAATTACGCCAGGGATTGCCTTTTCTATAGTAAATTATTCAAAAAATAATTTTCAACTGTCGCAAATTTTAATTACGCCAGGGATTGCCTTTTCTATAGTACATTATTCAAAAAATAATTTTTTATTGTCGCAAATTTTAAATACGCCAGGGATTGCCTTTTCTATAGTAAATTATTCAAAAAATAATTTTCTACTGTCGCAAATTTTAATTACGCCAGGGATTGCCTTTTCTATAGTAAATTATTCAAAAAATAATTTTTTACTGTCGAAAATTTTAATTGCGCCAGGGATTGCCTTTTCTATAGTAAATTATTCAAAAAATAATTTTTTACTATCGCAAGTTTTAACTGCGCCAGGGATTGCCTTTTCTACAGTAAATTTTGCAAAAAATAATTTTTTACTGTCGCAAATTTTAATTACACCAGGGATTGCCTTTTCTATAGTAAATTTCTCACAAAATAATTTGATACTGTCGCAAATTTTAATTACGCCAGGGATTGCCTTTTCTATAGTAAATTATTCAAAAAATAATTTTCAACTGTCGCAAATTTTAATTGCGCCAGGGATTGCCTTTTCTACAGTAAATTATTCAAAAAATAATTTTCTACTGTCGCAAATTTTAATTACGCCAGGGATTGCCTTTTATATAGTAAATTATTCAAAAAATTATTTTTTACTGTCGCAAATTTTAATTGCGCCAGGGATTGCCTTTTCTATAGTAAATTATCCAAAAAATAATTTTCTACTGTCGCAAATTTTAATTACGCCAGGGATTACCTTTTATATAGTAAATTTTTCAAAAATTAATTTTATACTGTCGCAAATTTTGAATACGCCAGCGATTGCCTTTTCTATAGTAAATTATTCAAAAAATAATTTTCTACTGTCGCAAATTTTAATTACGCCAGGGATTGCCTTTTCTACAGTAAATTATTCAAAAAATAATTTTCTACTGTCGCAAATTTTAATTACGCCAGGGATTGCCTTTTCTATAGTAAATTATTCAAAAAATAATTTTCTACTGTCGCAAATTTTAATTGCGCCAGGGATTGCCTTTTCTATAGTAAATTATTCAAAAAATAATTTTCTACTGTCGCAAATTTTAATTACGCCAGGGATTGCCTTTTCTATAGTAAATTATTCAAAAAATAATTTTATACTGTCGCAAATTTTATTTGCGCCAGGGATTGCCTTTTCTATAGTAAATTATTCAAAAAATAATTTTTTACTCTCGCAAATTTCAATTTCGCCAGGTAAATTTTTCACAAATTAATTTTTTACTGTCGCAAATTTTAAATACGCCAGGGATTGCCTTTTCTATAGTAAATTTCAAAAAATAATTTTTTACTGTCGCAAATTTTAAGTGCGCCAGGGATTGCCTTTTCTATAGTAAATTTTGCAAAAAATAATTTTTTACTGTCGCAAATTTTAATTGCGCCAGGGATTGCCTTTTCTATAGTAAATTATTCAAAAAATAATTTTCAACTGTCGCAAATTGTAATTGCGCCAGGGATTGCCTTTTCTATAGTAAATTTTGCAAAAAATAATTTTTTACTGTCGCAAATTTTAAATATCCCAGGGATTGCCTTTTCTATAGTAAATTATTCAAAAAATAATTTTCAACTGTCGCAAATTGTAATTACGCCAGGGATTGCCTTTTCTATAGTAAATTTTGCAAAAAATAATTTTTTACTGTCGCAAATTTTAAATATCCCAGGTATTGCCTTTTCTATAGTAAATTATTCAAAAAATAATTTTTTACTGTCGCAAATTTTAATTACGCCAGGGATTGCCTTTTCTATAGTAAATTATTCAAAAAATAATTTTTTACTGTCGCAAATTTTAATAACTCCAGGGATTGCCTTTTCTATAGTAAATTATTCAAAAAATAATTTTCTACTGTCGCAAATTTTAAGTGCGCCAGGGATTGCCTTTTCTATAGTAAATTATTCAAAAAATAATTTTATACTGTCGCAAATTTTAATTACGCCAGGGATTGCCTTTTCTATAGTAAATTATTCAAAAAATAATTTTCAACTGTCGCAAATTTTAATTACGCCAGGGATTGCCTTTTCTATAGTAAATTATTCAAAAAATAATTTTCTACTGTCGCAAATTTTAATTGCGCCAGGGATTGCCTTTTCTATAGTAAATTATTCAAAAAATAATTTTCAACTGTCGGAAATTTTAATTACGCCAGGGATTGCCTTTTCTGTAGTAAATTACTCAAAAAATAATTTTTTACTGTCGCAAATTTTAATTGCGCCAGCGATTGCCTTTTCTATAGTAAATTATTCAAAAAATAATTTTCTACTGTCGCAAATTTTAAGTGCGCCAGGGATTGCCTTTTCTATAGTAAATTATTCAAAAAATTATTTTTTACTGTCGCAAATTTTAAGTGCGCCAGGGATTGCCTTTTCTATAGTAAATTTTGCAAAAAATACTTTTCTACTATCGCAAATTTTAATTACGCCAGGGATTGCCTTTTCTATAGTAAATTATTCAAAAAATAATTTTCTACTGTCGCAAATTTTAATTACGCCAGGGGTTGCCTTTTCTATAGTAAATCATTCAAAAAATAATTTTCAACTGTCGCAAATTTTAAATATCCCAGGGATTGCCTTTTCTATAGTAAATTATTCAAAAAATAATTTTTTACTCTCGCAAATTTCAATTGCGCCAGGTAAGTTTTTCACAAATTAATTTTTTACTATCGCAAATTTTAAATACGCCAGGGATTGCCTTTTCTATAGTAAATTATTCAAAAAATAATTTTTTACTCTCGCAAATTTTAAGTGCGCCAGGGATTGCCTTTTCTATAGTAAATTATTCAAAAAATAATTTTTTACTGTCGCAAATTTTAATTACGCCAGGGAATGTCTTTTCTATAGTAAATTATTCAAAAAATAATTTTCTACTGTCGCAAATTTTAAATATCCCAGGGATTGCCTTTTCTATAGTAAATTATTCAAAAAATAATTTTCAACTGTCGCAAATTTTAATTACGCCAGGGATTGCCTTTTCTATAGTAAATTATTCAAAAAATAATTTTCAACTGTCGCAAATTTTAATTACGCCAGGGATTGCCTTTTCTATAGTAAATTATTCAAAAAATAATTTTTTATTGTCGCAAATTTTAAATACGCCAGGGATTGCCTTTTCTATAGTAAATTATTCAAAAAATAATTTTCTACTGTCGCAAATTTTAATTACGCCAGGGATTGCCTTTTCTATAGTAAATTATTCAAAAAATAATTTTTTACTGTCGAAAATTTTAATTGCGCCAGGGATTGCCTTTTCTATAGTAAATTATTCAAAAAATAATTTTTTACTATCGCAAGTTTTAATTGCGCCAGGGATTGCCTTTTCTACAGTAAATTTTGCAAAAAATAATTTTTTACTGTCGCAAATTTTAATTGCACCAGGGATTGCCTTTTCTATAGTAAATTTCTCACAAAATAATTTGATACTGTCGCAAATTTTAATTACGCCAGGGATTGCCTTTTCTATAGTAAATTATTCAAAAAATAATTTTCAACTGTCGCAAATTTTAATTGCGCCAGGGATTGCCTTTTCTACAGTAAATTATTCAAAAAATAATTTTCTACTGTCGCAAATTTTAATTACGCCAGGGATTGCCTTTTATATAGTAAATTATTCAAAAAATAATTTTTTACTGTGGCAAATTTTAATTGCGCCAGGGATTGCCTTTTCTATAGTAAATTATCCAAAAAATAATTTTCTACTGTCGCAAATTTTAATTACGCCAGGGATTGCCTTTTATATAGTAAATTTTTCAAAAATTAATTTTATACTGTCGCAAATTTTGAATACGCCAGCGATTGCCTTTTCTATAGTAAATTATTCAAAAAATAATTTTCTACTGTCGCAAATTTTAATTACGCCAGGGATTGCCTTTTCTACAGTAAATTATTCAAAAAATAATTTTCTACTGTCGCAAATTTTAATTACGCCAGGGATTGCCTTTTCTATAGTAAATTATTCAAAAAATAATTTTCTACTGTCGCAAATTTTAATTGCGCCAGGGATTGCCTTTTCTATAGTAAATTATTCAAAAAATAATTTTCTACTGTCGCAAATTTTAATTACGCCAGGGATTGCCTTTTCTATAGTAAATTATTCAAAAAATAATTTTGTACTGTCCCAAATTTTATTTGCGCCATGGATTGCCTTTTCTATAGTAAATTATTCAAAAAATAATTTTTTACTCTCGCAAATTTCAATTTCGCCAGGTAAATTTTTCACAAATTAATTTTTTACTGTCGCAAATTTTAAATACGCCAGGGATTGCCTTTTCTATAGTAAATTATTCAAAAAATAATTTTTTACTGTCGCAAATTTTAAGTGCGCCAGGGATTGCCTTTTCTATAGTAAATTTTGCAAAAAATAATTTTTTACTGTCGCAAATTTTAATTGCGCCAGGGATTGCCTTTTCTATAGTAAATTATTCAAAAAATAATTTTCAACTGTCGCAAATTGTAATTGCGCCAGGGATTGCCTTTTCTATAGTAAATTTTGCAAAAAATAATTTTTTACTGTCGCAAATTTTAAATATCCCAGGGATTGCCTTTTCTATAGTAAATTATTCAAAAAATAATTTTCAACTGTCGCAAATTTTAATTGCGCCTTTTCTATAGTAAATTATTCAAAAAATAATTTTTTACTGTCGCAAATTTTAATTGCGCCAGGGATTGCCTTTTCTATAGTAAATTATTCAAAAAATAATTTTCTACTGTCGCAAATTTTAAATATCCCAGGGATTGCCTTTTCTATAGTAAATTATTCAAAAAATAAATTTTTAATGTCGCAAATATTAATTACGCCAGGGATTGCCTTTTCTATAGTAAATTATTCAAAAAATAATTTTTTAGTGTCGCAAATTTTAATTACGCCAGGGATTGCCTTTTCTATAGTAAATTATTCAAAAAATAATTTTTTTCTGTCGCAAATTTTAATTACGCCAGGGATTGCCTTTTCTATAGTAAATTATTCAAAAAACAATTTTCAACTGTCGCAAATTTTAATTGCGCCAGGGATTGCCTTTTCTATAGTAAATTATTCAAAAAATAATTTTTTACTGTCGCAAATATTAATTGCGCCAGGGATTGCCTTTTCTATAGTAAATTATTCAAAAAATAATTTTCTACTGTCGCAAATTTTAAATATCCCAGGGATTGCCTTTTCTATAGTAAATTTCTCACAAAATAATTTTTTACTGTCGCAAATTTTAAGTGCGCCAGGGATTGCCTTTTCTATAGTAAATTATTCAAAAAATAATTTTCTACTGTCGCAAATTTTAATTACGCCAGGGATTGCCTTTTCTATAGTAAATATTGCAAAAAATAATTTTCAACTGTCACAAATTTGAATTACGCCAGGGATTGCCTTTTCTATAGTAAATTTCTCACAAAATAATTTTTTACTGTCGTAAATTTTAAGTGCGCCAGGGATTGCCTTTTCTATAGTAAATTATTCAAAAAATAATTTTCAACTGTCGCAATTTGTAATTGCGGCAGGGATTGCCTTTTCTATAGTAAATTTTTCAAAAATTAATTTTTTACTGTCGCAAATTTTAATTACGCCAGGGATTGCCTTTTCTATAGTAAATTATTCAAAAAATAATTTTATACTGTCGCAAATTTTAATTGCGCCAGGGATTGCCTTTTCTATAGTAAATTATTCAAAAAATAATTTTCTACTGTCGCAAATTTTAATTACGCCAGGGATTGCCTTTTCTATAGTAAATTTTGCAAAAAATAATTTTTACTGTCGCAAATTTTAATTGCGCCAGGGATTGCCTTTTCTATAGTAAATTACTCAAAAAATAATTTTCAACTGTCGCAAATTTTAATTGCGCCAGGGATTGCCTTTTCTATAGTAAATTATTCAAAAAATAATTTTTTACTGTCGCAAATTTTAATTACGCCAGGGATTGGCTTTTCTATAGTAAATTATTCAAAAAATAATTTTTTACTGTCGCAAATTTTAATAACGCCAGGGATTGCCTTTTCTATAGTAAATTATTCAAAAAATAATTTTCTACTGTCGCAAATTTTAAGTGCGCCAGGGATTGCCTTTTCTATAGTAAATTATTCAAAAAATAATTTTATACTGTCGCAAATTTTAATTACGCCAGGGATTGCCTTTTCTATAGTAAATTATTCAAAAAATAATTTTCAACTGTCGCAAATTTTAATTACGCCAGGGATTGCCTTTTCTATAGTAAATTATTCAAAAAATAATTTTCTACTGTCGCAAATTTTAATTGCGCCAGGGATTGCCTTTTCTATAGTAAATTATTCAAAAAATAATTTTCAACTGTCGGAAATTTTAATTACGCCAGGGATTGCCTTTTCTATAATAAATTATTCAAAAAATAATTTTTTACTGTCGCAAATTTTAATTGCGCCAGCGATTGCCTTTTCTATAGTAAATTATTCAAAAAATAATTTTCTACTGTCGCAAATTTTAAGTGCGCCAGGGATTGCCTTTTCTATAGTAAATTTAGCAAAAAATAATTTTTTACTGTCGCAAATTTTAATTGCGCCAGGGATTGCCTTTTCTATAGTAAATTATTCAAAAAATAATTTTATACTGTCGCAAATTTTAATTACGCCAAGGATTGCCTTTTCTATAGTAAATTATTCAAAAAATAATTTCAACTGTCGCAAATTTTAATTGCGCCAGGGATTACCTTTTCTATAGTAAATTTTGCAAAAAATAATTTTATACTGTCGCAAATTTTAATTACGCCAGGGATTGCCTTTTCTATAGTAAATTTTGCAAAAAATAATTTTTTACTGTCGCAAATTTTAATTGCGCCAGGGATTACCTTTTCTATAGTAAATTATTCAAAAAATAATTTTCAACTGTCACAAATTTTAATTACGCCAGGAATTGCCTTTTCTATAGTAAATTATTCAAAAAATAATTTTTTACTGTCGCAAATTTTAAGTGCGCCAGGGATTGCCTTTTCTATAGTAAATTATTCAAAAAATAATTTTATACTGTCGCAAATTTTAATTACGCCAGGGATTGCCTTTTCTATAGTAAATTATTCAAAAATAATTTTATACTCTCTCAAATTTTAATTGCGCCAGGGATTGCCTTTTCTATAGTAAATTATTCAAAAAATAATTTTCTACTGTCGCAAATTGTAATTGCGCCAGGGATTGCCTTTTCTATAGTAAATTTTGCAAAAAATAATTTTTTACTGTCGCAAATTTTAATTGCGCCAGGGATTGCCTTTTCTATAGTAAATTATTCAAAAAATAATTTTCAACTGTCGCAAATTTTAATTGCGCCAGGGACTGCCTTTTCTATAGTAAATTATTCAAAAAATAATTTTTTACTGTCGCAAATTTTAATTGCGCCAGGGATTGCCTTTTCTATAGTAAATTATTCAAAAAATAATTTTCTACTGTCGCAAATTTTAAATATCCCAGGGATTGCCTTTTCTATAGTAAATTTCTCACAAAATAATTTTTTACTGTCGCAAATTTTAAGTGCGCCAGGGATTGCCTTTTCTATAGAAAATTATTCAAAAAATAATTTGCTACTGTCGCAAATTTTAATTACGCCAGGGATTGCCTTTTCTATAGTAAATTTTGCAAAAAATAATTTTTTACTGTCGCAAATTTTAATTGCGCCAGGGATTGCCTTTTCTATAGTAAATTATTCAAAAAATAATTTTCAACTGTCGCAAATTTTAATTACGCCAGGGATTGCCTTTTCTATAGTAAATTTTTCAAAAAATAATTTTTTACTATCGCAAGTTTTAATTGCGCCAGGGATTGCCTTTTCTATAGTAAATTATTAAAAAAATAATTTTCTACTGTCGCAAATTTTAAATATCCCAGGGATTGCCTTTTCTATAGTAAATTATTCAAAAAATAATTTTTAACTGTCGCAAATTTTAAGTGCGCCAGGGATTGCCTTTTCTATAGTAAATTATTCAAAAAATAATTTTCTACTGTCGCAAATTTTAAGTGCGCCAGGGATTGCCTTTTCTATAGTAAATTATTCAAAAAATAATTTTCTACTGTCGCAAATTTTAATTACGCCAGGGATTGCCTTTTCTATAGTAAATTATTCAAAAAATAATTTTATACTCTCGCAAATTTTAATTGCGCCAGGGATTGCCTTTTCTATAGTAAATTATTCAAAAAAATAATTTTCTACTGTCGCAAATTGTAATTGCGCCAGGGATTGCCTTTTCTATAGTAAATTTTGCAAAAAATAATTTTTTACTGTCGCAAATTTTAATTGCGCCAGGGATTGCCTTTTCTATAGTAAATTATTCAAAAAATAATTTTCAACTGTCGCAAATTTTAATTGCGCCAGGCACTGCCTTTTCTATAGTAAATTATTCAAAAAATAATTTTTTACTGTCGCAAATTTTAATTGCGCCAGGGATTGCCTTTTCTATAGTAAATTATTCAAAAAATAATTTTCTACTGTCGCAAATTTTAAATATCCCAGGGATTGCCTTTTCTATAGTAAATTTCTCACAAAATAATTTTTTACTGTCGCAAATTTTAAGTGCGCCAGGGATTGCCTTTTCTATAGAAAATTATTCAAAAAATAATTTGCTACTGTCGCAAATTTTAATTACGCCAGGGATTGCCTTTTCTATAGTAAATTTTGCAAAAAATAATTTTTTACTGTCGCAAATTTTAATTGCGCCAGGGATTGCCTTTTCTATAGTAAATTATTCAAAAAATAATTTTCAACTGTCGCAAATTTTAATTACGCCAGGGATTGCCTTTTCTATAGTAAATTTTTCAAAAAATAATTTTTTACTATCGCAAGTTTTAAATACGCCAGGGATTGCCTTTTCTATAGTAAATTATTAAAAAAATAATTTTCTACTGTCGCAAATTTTAAATATCCCAGGGATTGCCTTTTCTATAGTAAATTATTCACAAAATAATTTTTAACTGTCGCAAATTTTAAGTGCGCCAGGGATTGCCTTTTCTATAGTAAATTATTCAAAAAATAATTTTCTACTGTCGCAAATTTTAATTACGCCAGGGATTGCCTTTTCTATAGTAAATTTTGCAAAAAATAATTTTCAACTGTCGCAAATTTTAATTGCGCCAGGGATTGCCTTTTCTATAGTAAATTATTCAAAAAATAATTTTTTACTCTCGCAAATTTCAATTTGGCCAGGTAAATTTTTCGCAAATTAATTTTTTACTGTCGCAAATTTTAAATACGCCAGGGATTGCCTTTTCTATAGTAAATTATTCAAAAAATAATTTTTTACTGTCGCAAATTTTAATTGCGCCAGGGATTGCCTTTTCTATAGTAAACTTTTCAAAAAATAATTTTCTACTGTCGCAAATTTTAATTATGCCAGGGATTGCCTTTTCTATAGTAAATTATTCAAAAAATAATTTCAACTGTCGCAAATTTTAATTGCGCCAGGGATTGCCTTTTCTATAGTAAACTTTTCAAAAAATAATTTTATACTGTCGCAAATTTTAATTACGCCAGGGATTGCCTTTTCTATAGTAAATTATTCAAAAAATAATTTTCTACTGTCGCAAATTTTAATTACGCCAGGGATTGCCTTTTATATAGTAAATTTTTCAAAAATTAATTTTATACTGTCGCAAATTTTATGTGCGCCAGGGATTGCCTTTTCTATAGTAAATTATTCAAAAAATAATTTTCAACTGTCGCAAATTTTAATTGCGCCAGGGATTGCCTTTTCTATAGTAAATTATTCAAAAAATAATTTTTTACTGTCGCAAATTTTAATTGCGCCAGGGATTGCCTTTTCTATAGTAAATTATTCAAAAAATAATTTTCTACTGTCGCAAATTTTAAATATCCCAGGGATTGCCTTTTCTACAGTAAATTATTCACAAAATAGTTTTCTACTGTCGCAAATTTTAATTACGCCAGGGATTGCCTTTTCTATAGTAAATTATTCAAAAAATAATTTTCTACTGTCGCAAATTTTAATTGCGCCAGGGATTGCCTTTTCTATAGTAAATTATTCAAAAAATAATTTTTTACTGTCGCAAATTTTAATTACGCCAGGGGTTGCCTTTTCTGTAGTAAATTATTCAAAAAATAATTTTATACTGTCGCAAATTTTAATTGCGCCATGGATTGCCTTTTCTATAGTAAATTATTCAAAATTTAATTTTTTACTCTCGCAAATTTCAATTTCGCCAGGTAAATTTTTCACAAATTAATTTTTTACTGTCGCAAATTTTAAATACGCCAGGGATTGCCTGTTATATAGTAAATTATTCAAAAAATAATTTTTTACAGTCGCAAATTTAAAGTGCGCCAGGGATTGCCTTTTCTATAGTAAATTTTGCAAAAAATAATTTTTTACTGTCGCAAATTTTAATTGCGCCAGGGATTGCCTTTTCTATAGAAAATTATTCAAAAAATAATTTTCAACTGTCGCAAATTGTAATCGCGCCAGGGATTGCCTTTTCTATAGTAAATTTTGCAAAAAATAATTTTTTACTGTCGCAAATTTTAATTGCGCCAGGGATTGCCTTTTCTATAGTAAATTATTCAAAAAATAATTTTCAACTGTCGCAAATTTTAATTGCGCCAGGGATTGCCTTTTCTATAGTAAATTATTCAAAAAATAATTTTTTACTGTCGCAAATTTTAATTGCGCCAGGGATTGCCTTTTCTATAGTAAATTATTCAAAAAATAATTTTCTAATGTCGCAAATTTTAAATATCCCAGGGATTGCCTTTTCTATAGTAAATTTCTCATAAAATAATTTTTTACTGTCGCAAATTTTAGCTGTGCCAGGGATTGCCTTTTCTATAGTAAATTATTCAAAAAATAATTTTCTACTGTCGCAAATTTTAATTACGCCAGGGATTGCCTTTTCTATAGTAAATTTTGCAAAAAATAATTTTTTACTGTCGCAAATTTTAATTGCGACAGGGATTGCCTTTTCTATAGTAAATTATTCAAAAAATAATTTTCAACTGTCGCAAATTTTAATTACGCCAGGGATTACCTTTTCTATAGTAAATTTTTCAAGAAATAATTTTATACTGTCGCAAATTTTAAATATCCCACGGATTGCCTTTTCTATAGTAAATTATTCAAAAAATAATTTTCAACTGTCGCAAATTTTAATTGCGCCAGGGATTGCCTTTTCTATAGTAAATTATTAAAAAAATAATTTTCAACTGTCGCAAATTGTAATTGCGTCAGGGATTGCCTTTTCTATAGTAAATTTCTCACAAAATAATTTTATACTGTCGCAAATTTTAATTACGCCTGGGATTGCCTTTTCTATAGTAAATTATTCAAAAAATAATTTTCTACTGTCGCAAATTTTAATTACGCCAGGGATTGCCTTTTCTATAGTAAATTATTCAAAAAATAATTCTCTACTGTCGCAAATTGTAATTGCGCCAGGGATTGCCTTTTCTATAGTAAATTATTCAAAAAATAATTTTCTACTGTCGCAAATTTTAATTGCGCCAGGGATTGCCATTTCTATATTAAATTATTCAAAAAATAATTTTCAACTGTCGCAAATTTTAATTAAGCCAGGGATTGCCTTTTCTATAGTAAATTATTCAAAAAATAATTTTTTACTATCGCATGTTTTAATTGCGCCAGGGATTGCCTTTTCTACAGTAAATTATTCAAAAAATAATTTTTTACTCCCGCAAATTTCAATTTCGCCAGGTTTTTCACAAATTAATTTTTTACTGTCGAAAATTTTCTATAGTAAATTTCTCATAAAATAATTTTTTACTGTCGCAAATTTTAGCTGTGCCAGGGATTGCCTTTTCTATAGTAAATTTTTCAAAAATTAATTTTCTACTGTCGCAAATTTTAATTACGCCAGGGATTGCCTTTTATATAGTAAATTTTTCAAAAATTAACTTTATACTGTCGCAAATTTTAAATACGCCAGGGATTGCCTTTTCTATAGTAAATTTCTCACAAAATAATTTTTTACTGTCGCAAATTTTAAGTGCGCCAGGGATTGCCTTTTCTATAGTAAATTTTGCAAAAAATAATTTTTTACTGTCGCAAATTTTAATTGCGCCAGGGATTGCCTTTTCTATAGTAAATTATTCAAAAAATAATTTTCAACTGTCGCAAATTGTAACTGCGCCAGGGATTGCCTTTTCTATAGTAAATTTTGCAAAAAATAATTTTTTACTGTCGCAAATTTTAATTGCGCCAGGGATTGCCTTTTCTATAGTAAATAATTCAAAAAATAATTTTCAACTGTCGCAAATTGTAATTGCGCCAGGGATTGCCTTTTCTATAGTAAATTATACAAAAAATAATTTTCTACTGTCGCAAATTTTAAATATCCCAGGGATTGCCTTTTCTATAGTAAATTATTCAAAAAATAATTTTCAACTGTCGCAAATTTTAATTGCGCCAGGGATTGCCTTTTCTATAGTAAATTATTCAAAAAATAATTTTTTACTGTCGCAAATTTTATTTACACCAGGGATTGCCTTTTCTATAGTAAATTATTCAAAAAATAATTTTTTACTGTCGCAAATTTTAATTACGCCAGGGATTGCCTTTTCTATAGTAAATTATTAAAAAAATAATTTTATACTGTCGCAAATTTTAAGTGCGCCAGGGATTGCCTTTTCTATAGTAAATTATTCAAAAAATAATTTTTTACTGTCGCTAATTTTAATTGCGCCAGGGATTGCCTTTTCTATAGTAAATTATTCAAAAAATAATTTTCTATTGTAGCAAATTTTAATTACGCCAGGGATTGCCTTTTCTATAGTAAATTATTCAAAAAATAATTTTTTACTGTCGCAAATTTTAATTGCGCCAGGGTTGCCTTTTCTATAGTAAACTTTTCAAAAAATAATTTTCTACTGTCGCAAATTTTAATTGCGCCAAGGATTGCCTTTTCTATAGTAAATTATTCAAAAAATAATTTTCTACTGTCGCAAATTTTAATTACGCCAGGGATTGCCTTTTCTATAGTAAATTATTCAAAAAATAATTTTTTACTGTCGCAAATTTTAAGTGCGCCAGGGATTGCCTTTTCTATAGTAAATTATTCAAAAAATAATTTTCAAATGTCGCAAATTTTAATTGCGCCAGGGATTGCCTTTTCTATAGTAAATTATTCAAAAAATAATTTTTTACTGTCGCAAAATTTAATTGCGCCAGGGATTGCCTTTTCTTTAGTAAATTATTCAAAAAATAATTTTCTACTGTCGCAAATTTTAATTACGCCAGGGATTGCCTATTCTATAGTAAATTTTGCAAAAAATAATTTTTTACTGTCGCAAATTTTAATTGCGCCAGGGATTGCCTTTTCTATAGTAAATTATTCAAAAAATAATTTTCAACTGTCGCAAATTTTAATTACGCCAGGCATTGCCTTTTCTATAGTAAATTTTTCAAAAAATAATTTTTTACTATCGCAAGTTTTAATTACGCCAGGGATTGCCTTTTCTATAGTAAATTATTCAAAAAATAATTTTCTACTGTCGCAAATTTTCATTACGCCAGGGATTGCCTTTTCTATAGTAAATTATTCAAAAAATAATTTTCAACTGTCGCAAATTTTAATTACGCCAGGTATCGCCTTTTCTATAGTAAATTATTCAAAAAATAATTTTCAACTGTCGCAAATTGTAATTGCGCCAGGGATTGCCTTTTCTATAGTAAATTATTCAAAAAATAATTTTCAACTGTCGCAAATTGTAATTGCGCCAGGGATTGCCTTTTCTATAGTAAATTTTTCAAAAATTAATTTTCTACTGTCGCAAATTTTAATTACGCCAGGGATTGCCTGTTCTATAGTAAATTATTCAAAAAATAATTTTCTACTGTCGCAAATTTTAATTGCGCCAGGGATTGCCTTTTCTATAGTAAATTATTCAAAAAATAATTTTCAACTGTCGCAAATTTTAATTGCGCCAGGGATTGCCTTTTCTATAGTAAATTATTCAAAAAATAATTTTCAACTGTCGCAAATTGTAATTGCGCCAGGGATTGCCTTTTCTATAGTAAATTTCTCACAAAATAATTTTTTACTGTCGCAAATTTTAAGTGCGCCAGGGATTGCCTTTTCTATAGTAAATTTTGCAAAAAATACTTTTTTACTGTCGCAAACTTTAATTGCGGCAGGGATTGCCTTTTCTATAGTAAATTATTCAAAAAATAGTTTTCTACTGTCGCAATTTTTAATTACGCCAGGGATTGCCTTTTCTATAGTAAATTATTCAAAAATTAATTTTATACTGTCGCAAATTTTAAATGCGCCAGGGATTGCCTTTTCTATAGTAAATTTCTCACAAAATAATTTTTTACTGTCGCAAATTTTAATTACGCCAGGGATTGCCTTTTATATAGTAAATTATTCAAAAAATAATTTTTTCTGCAGCAAATTTTAATTGCGCCAGGGATTGCCTTTTCTATAGTAAATTATTCAAAAAATAGTTTTCTACTGTCGCAATTTTTAATTACGCCAGGGATTGCCTTTTCTATAGTAAATTATTCAAAAATTAATTTTATACTGTCGCAAATTTTAAATACTCCAGGGATTGCCTTTTCTATAGTAAATTTCTCACAAAATAATTTTTTACTGTCGCAAATTTTAATTACGCCAGGGATTGCCTTTTCTATAGTAAATTATTCAAAAAATAATTTTTTACTGTAGCAAATTTTAATTACGCCAGGGATTGCCTTTTCTATAGTAAATTATTCAAAAAATAATTTTTTACTGTCGCAAATTTTAATTACACCAGGGATTGCCTTTTCTATAGTAAATTATTCAAAAAATAATTTTCTACTGTCGCAAATTTTAAGTGCGCCAGGGATTGCCTTTTCTATAGTAAATTATTCAAAAAATAATTTTCAACTGTCGCAAATTGTAATTGCGCCAGGGATTGCCTTTTCTATAGTAAATTATTCAAAAATTAATTTTATACTGTCGCAAATTTTAAATACGCTAGGGATTGCCTTTTCTATAGTAAATTTCTCACAAAATAATTTTTTACTGTCGCAAATTTTAATTACGCCAGGGATTGCCTTTTCTATAGTAAATTATTCAAAAAATAATTTTTTACTGTAGCAAATTTTAATTACGCCAGGGATTGCCTTTTCTATAGTAAATTATTCAAAAAATAATTTTTTACTGTCGCAAATTTTAATTACGCCAGGGATTGCCTTTTCTATAGTAAATTATTCAAAAAATAATTTTCTACTCTCGCAAATTTTAAGTGCGCCAGGGATTGCCTTTTCTATAGTAAGTTATTCAAAAAATAATTTTTTACTGTCGCAAATTTTAATTGCGCCAGGGATTGCCTTTTCTATAGTAAATTATTCAAAAAATAATTTTCTACTGTCGCAAATTTTAATTACGCCAGGGATTGCCTTTTCTATAGTAAATTATTCAAAAAATAATTTTCTACTGTCGCAAATTTTAATTGCGCCAGGGATTGCCTTTTCTATAGTAAATTATTCAAAAAATAATTTTCAACCGTCGCAAATTTTAATTACGCCAGGGATTGCCTTTTCTATAGTAAATTATTCAAAAAATAATTTTTTACTGTCGCAAATTTAAAGTGCGCCAGGGATTGCCTTTTCTTTAGTAAATTTTGCAAAAAATAATTTTTTACTGTCGCAAATTTTAATTGCGCCAGGGATTACCTTTTCTATAGTAAATTATTCAAAAAATAATTTTCAACTGTCGCAAATTGTAATTGCGCCAGGGATTGCCTTTTCTATAGTAAATTTTGCAAAAAATAATTTTTTACTGTCGCAAATTTTAATTGCGCCAGGGATTGCCTTTTCTATAGTAAATTATTCAAAAAATAATTTTCAACTGTCGCAAATTTTAATTGCGCCAGGGATTGCCTTTTCTATAGTAAATTATTCAAAAAATAATTTTTTACTGTCGCAAATTTTAATTGCGCCAGGGTTTGCCTTTTCTATAGTAAATTATTCAAAAAAAAATTTTATACTGTCGCAAATTTTAAATATCCCAGGGATTGCCTTTTCTATAGTAAATTATTCAAAAAATAATTTTTTACTCTCGCAAATTTCAATTTCGCCAGGTAAATTTTTCACAAATTAATTTTCTACTGTCGCAAATTTTAATTACACCAGGGATTGCCTTTTCTATAGTAAATTATTCAAAAAATAATTTTTTACTGTCGCAAATTTTAAATACGCCAGGGATTGCCTTTTCTATAGTAAATTTTGCAAAAAATAATTTTATACTGTCGCAAATTTTAATTACGCCAGGGATTGCGTTTTCTATAGTAAATTTTGCAAAAAATAATTTTTTACTGTCGCAAATTTTAATTGCGCCAGGGATTGCCTATTCTATAGTAAATCATTCAAAAAATAATTTTCAACTGTCGCAAATTTTAATTACGCCAGGGATTGCCTTTTCTATAGTAAATTTTTCAATAAATAATTTTTTACTATCGCAAGTTTTAATAACGCCAGGGATTGCCTTTTCTATAGTAAATTATTCGAAAAATACTTTCCTACTGTCGCAAATTTTAAATATCCCAAGGATTGCCTTTTCTATAGTAAATTTCTCACAAAATAATTTTTTACTGTCGCAAATTTTAATTACGCCAGGGATTGCCTTTTCTATAGTAAATTATTCAAAAAATAATTTTCAACTGTCGCAAATTTTAATTACGCCAGGGATTGCCTTTTCTATAGTAAATTATTCAAAAAATAATTTTCAACTGTCACAAATTGTAATTGCGCCAGGGATTGCCTTTTCTATAGTAAATTATTCAAAAAATAATTTTCTACTGTCGCAAATTTTAATTACGCCAGGGATTGCCTTTTATATAGTAAATTTTTCAAAAATTAATTTTATACTGTCGCAAATTTTAAATACGCCAAGGATTGCTTTTCTATAGTAAATAATTCAAAAAATAATTTTCTACTATAGCAAGTTTTAATTACGCCAGGGATTGCCTTTTCTATAGTAAATTATTCAAAAAATAATTTTCTACTGTCGCAAATTTTAAATATCCCAGGGATTGCTTTTTCTATAGTAAATTATTCAAAAAATAATTTTCAACTGTCGCAAATTTTAATTGCGCCAGGGATTGCCTTTTCTATAGTAAATTGTTCAAAAAATTATTTTCAACTGTCGCAAATTGTAATTGCGCCAGAGATTGCCTTTTCTATAGTAAATTTCTCACAAAATAATTTTTTACTGTCGCAAATTTTAAGTGCGCCAGGGATTGCCTTTTCTATAGTAAATTTTGCAAAAAATAATTTTTTACTGTCGCAAATTTTAATTGCGCCAGGGATTGCCTTTTCTATAGTAAATTATTCAAAAAATAATTTTCAACTGTCGCAAATTGTAATTGCGCCAGGGATTGCCTTTTCTATAGTAAATTTTGCAAAAAATAATTTTTTACTATCGCAAATTTTAATTGCGCCAGGGATTGCCTTTTCTATAGTTAATTATTCAAAAAATAATTTTCAACTGTCGCAAATTTTAATTGCGCCAGGGATTGCCCTTTCTATAGTAAATTATTCAAAAAATAATTTTCAACTGTCGCAAATTGTAATTGCGCCAGGGATTGCCTTTTCTATAGTAAATTATTCAAAAATTAATTTTATACTTTCGCAAATTTTAAATACGCCAGGGATTGCCTTTTCTATAGTAAATTCCTCACAAAATAATTTTTTACTGTCGCAAATTTTAATTACGCCAGGGATTGCCTTTTCTATAGTAAATTATTCAAAAAATAATTTTTTACTGTCGCAAATTTTAATTACGCCAGGGATTGCCTTTTCTATAGTAAATTATTCAAAAAATAATTTTTTATTGTCGCAAATTTTAATTACGCCAGGGATTGCCTTTTCTGTAGTAAATTTTGCAAAAAATAATTTTTTACTGTCGCAAATTTTAATTGCGCCAGGGATTGCCTTTTCTATAGTAAATTATTCAAAAAATAATTTTCAACTGTCGCAAATTTTAATTACGCCAGGGATTGCCTTTTCTATAGTAAATTTTTCAATAAATAATTTTTTACTATCGCAAGTTTTAACTACGCCAGGGATTGCCTTTTCTATAGTAAATTATTCAAAAAATAATTTTCTACTGTCGCAAATTTTAAATATCCCAGGGATTGCCTTTTCTATAGTAAATTTCTCACAAAATAATTTTTTACTGTCGCAAATTTTAATTACGCCAGGGATTGCCTTTTCTATAGTAAATTATTCAAAAAATAATTTTCAACTGTCGCAAATTTTAATTACGCCAGGGATTGCCTTTTCTATAGTAAATTATTCAAAAAATAATTTTTTACTATCGCAAGTTTTAATTGCGCCAGGGATTGCCTTTTCTACAGTAAATTATTCAAAAAATAATTTTCTACTGTCGCAAATTTTAATTACGCCAGGGATTGCCATTTATATAGTAAATTATTCAAAAAATAATTTTTTACTGTCGCAAATTTTAATTGCGCCCGGGATTGCCTTTTCTTTAGTAAATTTTGCAAAAAATAATTTTTTACTGTCGCAAATTTTAATTGCGCCAGGGATTACCTTTTCTATAGTAAATTATTCAAAAAATAATTTTCAACTGTCGCAAATTGTAATTGCGCCAGGGATTGCCTTTTCTATAGTAAATTTTGCAAAAAATAATTTTTTACTGTCGCAAATTTTAATTGCGCCAGGGATGGCCTTTTCTATAGTAAATTATTCAAAAAATAATTTTCAACTGTCGCAAATTTTAATTGCGCCAGGGATTGCCTTTTCTATAGTAAATTATTCAAAAAATAATTTTTTACTGTCGCAAATTTTAATTGCGCCAGGGTTTGCCTTTTCTATAGTAAATTATTCAAAAAAAAATTTTATACTGTCGCAAATTTTAAATATCCCAGGGATTGCCTTTTCTATAGTAAATTATTCAAAAAATAATTTTTTACTCTCGCAAATTTCAATTTCGCCAGGTAAATTTTTCACAAATTAATTTTCTACTGTCGCAAATTTTAATTACAACAGGGATTGCCTTTTCTATAGTAAATTATTCAAAAAATAAGTTTTTACTGTCGCAAATTTTAAATACGCCAGGGATTGCCTTTTCTATAGTAAATTTTGCAAAAAATAATTTTATACTGTCGCAAATTTTAATTACGCCAGGGATTGCGTTTTCTATAGTAAATTTTGCAAAAAATAATTATTTACTGTCGCAAATTTTAATTGCGCCAGGGATTGCCTATTCTATAGTAAATCATTCAAAAAATAATTTTCAACTGTCGCAAATTTTAATTACGCCAGGGATTGCCTTTTCTATAGTAAATTTTTCAATAAATAATTTTTTACTATCGCAAGTTTTAATAACGCCAGGGATTGCCTTTTCTATAGTAAATTATTCAAAAAATACTTTTCTACTGTCGCAAATTTTAAATATCCCAGGGATTGCCTTTTCTATAGTAAATTTCTCACAAAATAATTTTTTACTGTCGCAAATTTTAATTACGCCAGGGATTGCCTTTTCTATAGTAAATTATTCAAAAAATAATTTTTTACTATCGCAAGTTTTAATTGCGCCAGGGATTGCCTTTTCTACAGTAAATTATTCAAAAAATAATTTTCTACTGTCGCAAATTTTAATTACGCCAAGGATTGCCATTTATATAGTAAATTATTCAAAAAATAATTTTTTACTATCGCAAGTTTTAATTACGCCAGGGATTGCCTTTTCTATAGTAAATTATTCAAAAAATAATTTTCTACTGTCGCAAATTCTCATTACGCCAGGGATTGCCTTTTCTATAGTAAATTATTCAAAAAATAATTTTCAACTGTCGCAAATTTTAATTACGCCAGGGATTGCCTTTTCTATAGTAAATTATTCAAAAAATAATTTTCAACTGTCACAAATTGTAATTGCGCCAGGGATTGCCTTTTCTATAGTAAATTATTCAAAAAATAATTTTCTACTGTCGCAAATTTTAATTACGCCAGGGATTGCCTTTTATATAGTAAATTTTTCAAAAATTAATTTTATACTGTCGCAAATTTTAAATACGCCAAGGATTGCTTTTCTATAGTAAATAATTCAAAAAATAATTTTCTACTATAGCAAGTTTTAATTACGCCAGGGATTGCCTTTTCTATAGTAAATTATTCAAAAAATAATTTTCTACTGTCGCAAATTTTAAATATCCCAGGGATTGCTTTTTCTATAGTAAATTATTCAAAAAATAATTTTCAACTGTCGGAAATTTTAATTACGCCAGGGATTGCCTTTTCTATAATAAATTATTCAAAAAATAATTTTTTACTGTCGCAAATTTTAATTGCGCCAGCGATTGCCTTTTCTATAGTAAATTATTCAAAAAATAATTTTATACTGTCGCAAATTTTAATTACGCCAGGGATTGCCTTTTCTATAGTAAATTATTCAAAAAATAATTTTCAACTGTCGCAAATTTTAATTACGCCAGGGATTGCCTTTTCTATAGTAAATTATTCAAAAAATAATTTTCTACTGTCGCAAATTTTAATTGCGCCAGGGATTGCCTTTTCTATAGTAAATTATTCAAAAAATAATTTTCAACTGTCGGAAATTTTAATTACGCCAGGGATTGCCTTTTCTATAATAAATTATTCAAAAAATAATTTTTTACTGTCGCAAATTTTAATTGCGCCAGCGATTGCCTTTTCTATAGTAAATTATTCAAAAAATAATTTTCTACTGTCGCAAATTTTAAGTGCGCCAGGGATTGCCTTTTCTATAGTAAATTTAGCAAAAAATAATTTTTTACTGTCGTAAATTTTAATTGCGCCAGGGATTGCCTTTTCTATAGTAAATTATTCAAAAAATAATTTTATACTGTCGCAAATTTTAATTACGCCAAGGATTGCCTTTTCTATAGTAAATTATTCAAAAAATAATTTCAACTGTCGCAAATTTTAATTGCGCCAGGGATTACCTTTTCTATAGTAAATTTTGCAAAAAATAATTTTATACTGTCGCAAATTTTAATTACGCCAGGGATTGCCTTTTCTATAGTAAATTTTGCAAAAAATAATTTTTTACTGTCGCAAATTTTAATTGCGCCAGGGATTACCTTTTCTATAGTAAATTATTCAAAAAATAATTTTCAACTGTCACAAATTTTAATTACGCCAGGAATTGCCTTTTCTATAGTAAATTATTCAAAAAATAATTTTTTACTGTCGCAAATTTTAATTGCGCCAGGGATTGCCTTTTCTATAGTAAATTATTCAAAAAATAATTTTCAACTGTCGCAAATTTTAATTGCGCCAGGGACTGCCTTTTCTATAGTAAATTATTCAAAAAATAATTTTTTACTGTCGCAAATTTTAATTGCGCCAGGGATTGCCTTTTCTATAGTAAATTATTCAAAAAATAATTTTCTACTGTCGCAAATTTTAAATATCCCAGGGATTGCCTTTTCTATAGTAAATTTCTCACAAAATAATTTTTTACTGTCGCAAATTTTAAGTGCGCCAGGGATTGCCTTTTCTATAGAAAATTATTCAAAAAATAATTTGCTACTGTCGCAAATTTTAATTACGCCAGGGATTGCCTTTCTATAGTAAATTTTGCAAAAAATAATTTTTTACTGTCGCAAATTTTAATTGCGCCAGGGATTGCCTTTTCTATAGTAAATTATTCAAAAAATAATTTTCAACTGTCGCAAATTTTAATTACGCCAGGGATTGCCTTTTCTATAGTAAATTTTTCAAAAAATAATTTTTTACTATCGCAAGTTTTAATTGCGCCAGGGATTGCCTTTTCTATAGTAAATTATTAAAAAAATAATTTTCTACTGTCGCAAATTTTAAATATCCCAGGGATTGCCTTTTCTATAGTAAATTATTCAAAAAATAATTTTTAACTGTCGCAAATTTTAAGTGCGCCAGGGATTGCCTTTTCTATAGTAAATTATTCAAAAAATAATTTTCTACTGTCGCAAATTTTAAGTGCGCCAGGGATTGCCTTTTCTATAGTAAATTATTCAAAAAATAATTTTCTACTGTCGCAAATTTTAATTACGCCAGGGATTGCCTTTTCTATAGTAAATTATTCAAAAAAAAATTTTATACTCTCGCAAATTTTAATTGCGCCAGGGATTGCCTTTTCTATAGTAAATTATTCAAAAAAATAATTTTCTACTGTCGCAAATTGTAATTGCGCCAGGGATTGCCTTTTCTATAGTAAATTTTGCAAAAAATAATTTTTTACTGTCGCAAATTTTAATTGCGCCAGGGATTGCCTTTTCTATAGTAAATTATTCAAAAAATAATTTTCAACTGTCGCAAATTTTAATTGCGCCAGGCACTGCCTTTTCTATAGTAAATTATTCAAAAAATAATTTTTTACTGTCGCAAATTTTAATTGCGCCAGGGATTGCCTTTTCTATAGTAAATTATTCAAAAAATAATTTTCTACTGTCGCAAATTTTAAATATCCCAGGGATTGCCTTTTCTATAGTAAATTTCTCACAAAATAATTTTTTACTGTCGCAAATTTTAAGTGCGCCAGGGATTGCCTTTTCTATAGAAAATTATTCAAAAAATAATTTGCTACTGTCGCAAATTTTAATTACGCCAGGGATTGCCTTTTCTATAGTAAATTTTGCAAAAAATAATTTTTTACTGTCGCAAATTTTAATTGCGCCAGGGATTGCCTTTTCTATAGTAAATTATTCAAAAAATATTTTTCAACTGTCGCAAATTTTAATTACGCCAGGGATTGCCTTTTCTATAGTAAATTTTTCAAAAAATAATTTTTTACTATCGCAAGTTTTAAATACGCCAGGGATTGCCTTTTCTATAGTAAATTATTAAAAAAATAATTTTCTACTGTCGCAAATTTTAAATATCCCAGGGATTGCCTTTTCTATAGTAAATTATTCACAAAATAATTTTTAACTGTCGCAAATTTTAAGTGCGCCAGGGATTGCCTTTTCTATAGTAAATTATTCAAAAAATAATTTTCTACTGTCGCAAATTTTAATTACGCCAGGGATTGCCTTTTCTATAGTAAATTTTGCAAAAAATAATTTTCAACTGTCGCAAATTTTAATTGCGCCAGGGATTGCCTTTTCTATAGTAAATTATTCAAAAAATAATTTTTTACTCTCGCAAATTTCAATTTGGCCAGGTAAATTTTTCGCAAATTAATTTTTTACTGTCGCAAATTTTAAATACGCCAGGGATTGCCTTTTCTATAGTAAATTATTCAAAAAATAATTTTTTACTGTCGCAAATTTTAATTGCGCCAGGGATTGCCTTTTCTATAGTAAACTTTTCAAAAAATAATTTTCTACTGTCGCAAATTTTAATTATGCCAGGGATTGCCTTTTCTATAGTAAATTATTCAAAAAATAATTTCAACTGTCGCAAATTTTAATTGCGCCAGGGATTGCCTTTTCTATAGTAAACTTTTCAAAAAATAATTTTATACTGTCGCAAATTTTAATTACGCCAGGGATTGCCTTTTCTATAGTAAATTATTCAAAAAATAATTTTCTACTGTCGCAAATTTTAATTACGCCAGGGATTGCCTTTTATATAGTAAATTTTTCAAAAATTAATTTTATACTGTCGCAAATTTTATGTGCGCCAGGGATTGCCTTTTCTATAGTAAATTATTCAAAAAATAATTTTCAACTGTCGCAAATTTTAATTGCGCCAGGGATTGCCTTTTCTATAGTAAATTATTCAAAAAATAATTTTTTACTGTCGCAAATTTTAATTGCGCCAGGGATTGCCTTTTCTATAGTAAATTATTCAAAAAATAATTTTCCACTGTCGCAAATTTTAAATATCCCAGGGATTGCCTTTTCTACAGTAAATTATTCACAAAATAATTTTCTACTGTCGCAAATTTTAATTACGCCAGGGATTGCCTTTTCTATAGTAAATTATTCAAAAAATAATTTTCTACTGTCGCAAATTTTAATTGCGCCAGGGATTGCCTTTTCTATAGTAAATTATTCAAAAAATAATTTTTTACTGTCGCAAATTTTAATTACGCCAGGGGTTGCCTTTTCTGTAGTAAATTATTCAAAAAATAATTTTATACTGTCGCAAATTTTAATTGCGCCATGGATTGCCTTTTCTATAGTAAATTATTCAAAATTTAATTTTTTACTCTCGCAAATTTCAATTTCGCCAGGTAAATTTTTCACAAATTAATTTTTTACTGTCGCAAATTTTAAATACGCCAGGGATTGCCTTTTCTATAGTAAATTA
Organism: Dioctria linearis; assembly: GCA_963930735.1. Classification (NCBI taxonomy): domain Eukaryota; kingdom Metazoa; phylum Arthropoda; class Insecta; order Diptera; family Asilidae; genus Dioctria; species Dioctria linearis. Next base: position 86,152 of record CAWVNZ010002076.1, read on the forward strand.
TTCAAAAAATAATTTTTTACAGTCGCAAATTTAAAGTGCGCCAGGGATTGCCTTTTCTATAGTAAATTTTGCAAAAAATAATTTTTTACTGTCGCAAATTTTAATTGCGCCAGGGATTGCCTTTTCTATAGAAAATTATTCAAAAAATAATTTTCAACTGTCGCAAATTGTAATCGCGCCAGGGATTGCCTTTTCTATAGTAAATTTTGCAAAAAATAATTTTTTACTGTCGCAAATTTTAATTGCGCCAGGGATTGCCTTTTCTATAGTAAATTATTCAAAAAATAATTTTCAACTGTCGCAAATTTTAATTGCGCCAGGGATTGCCTTTTCTATAGTAAATTATTCAAAAAATAATTTTTTACTGTCGCAAATTTTAATTGCGCCAGGGATTGCCTTTTCTATAGTAAATTATTCAAAAAATAATTTTCTACTGTCGCAAATTTTAAATATCCCAGGGATTGCCTTTTCTACAGTAAATTATTCACAAAATAATTTTCTACTGTCGCAAATTTTAATTACGCCAGGGATTGCCTTTTCTATAGTAAATTGTTCAAAAAATAATTTTCTACTGTCGCAAATTTTAATTGCGCCAGGGATTGCCTTTTCTATAGTAAATTATTCAAAAAATAATTTTTTACTGTCGCAAATTTTAATTACGCCAGGGGTTGCCTTTTCTGTAGTAAATTATTCAAAAAATAATTTTATACTGTCGCAAATTTTAATTGCGCCATGGATTGCCTTTTCTATAGTAAATTATTCAAAATTTAATTTTTTACTCTCGCAAATTTCAATTTCGCCAGGTAAATTTTTCACAAATTAATTTTTTACTGTCGCAAATTTTAAATACGCCAGGGATTGCCTTTTCTATAGTAAATTATTCAAAAAATAATTTTTTACAGTCGCAAATTTAAAGTGCGCCAGGGATTGCCTTTTCTATAGTAAATTTTGCAAAAAATAATTTTTTACTGTCGCAAATTTTAATTGCGCCAGGGATTGCCTTTTCTATAGAAAATTATTCAAAAAATAATTTTCAACTGTCGCAAATTGTAATCGCGCCAGGGATTGCCTTTTCTATAGTAAATTATTCAAAAAATAATTTTCTACTGTCGCAAATTTTAATTACGCCAGGGATTGCCTTTTCTATAGTAAATTATTCAAAAAATAATTCTCTACTGTCGCAAATTGTAATTGCGCCAGGGATTGCCTTTTCTATAGTAAATTATTCAAAAAATAATTTTCTACTGTCGCAAATTTTAATTGCGCCAGGGATTGCCATTTCTATATTAAATTATTCAAAAAATAATTTTCAACTGTCGCAAATTTTAATTAAGCCAGGGATTGCCTTTTCTATAGTAAATTATTCAAAAAATAATTTTTTACTATCGCATGTTTTAATTGCGCCAGGGATTGCCTTTTCTACAGTAAATTATTCAAAAAATAATTTTTTACTCCCGCAAATTTCAATTTCGCCAGGTTTTTCACAAATTAATTTTTTACTGTCGCAAATTTTCTATAGTAAATTTCTCATAAAATAATTTTTTACTGTCGCAAATTTTAGCTGTGCCAGGGATTGCCTTTTCTATAGTAAATTTTTCAAAAATTAATTTTCTACTGTCGCAAATTTTAATTACGCCAGGGATTGCCTTTTATATAGTAAATTTTTCAAAAATTAACTTTATACTGTCGCAAATTTTAAATACGCCAGGGATTGCCTTTTCTATAGTAAATTTCTCACAAAATAATTTTTTACTGTCGCAAATTTTAAGTGCGCCAGGGATTGCCTTTTCTATAGTAAATTTTGCAAAAAATAATTTTTTACTGTCGCAAATTTTAATTGCGCCAGGGATTGCCTTTTCTATAGTAAATTATTCAAAAAATAATTTTCAACTGTCGCAAATTGTAACTGCGCCAGGGATTGCCTTTTCTATAGTAAATTTTGCAAAAAATAATTTTTTACTGTCGCAAATTTTAATTGCGCCAGGGATTGCCTTTTCTATAGTAAATAATTCAAAAAATAATTTTCAACTGTCGCAAATTGTAATTGCGCCAGGGATTGCCTTTTCTATAGTAAATTATACAAAAAATAATTTTCAACTGTCGCAAATTTTAAATATCCCAGGGATTGCCTTTTCTATAGTAAATTATTCAAAAAATAATTTTCAACTGTCGCAAATTTTAATTGCGCCAGGGATTGCCTTTTCTATAGTAAATTATTCAAAAAATAATTTTTTACTGTCGCAAATTTTATTTACACCAGGGATTGCCTTTTCTATAGTAAATTATTCAAAAAATAATTTTTTACTGTCGCAAATTTTAATTACGCCAGGGATTGCCTTTTCTATAGTAAATTATTAAAAAAATAATTTTATACTGTCGCAAATTTTAAGTGCGCCAGGGATTGCCTTTTCTATAGTAAATTATTCAAAAAATAATTTTTTACTGTCGCTAATTTTAATTGCGCCAGGGATTGCCTTTTCTATAGTAAATTATTCAAAAAATAATTTTCTATTGTAGCAAATTTTAATTACGCCAGGGATTGCCTTTTCTATAGTAAATTATTCAAAAAATAATTTTTTACTGTCGCAAATTTTAATTGCGCCAGGGATTGCCTTTTCTATAGTAAACTTTTCAAAAAATAATTTTCTACTGTCGCAAATTTTAATTGCGCCAAGGATTGCCTTTTCTATAGTAAATTATTCAAAAAATAATTTTCTACTGTCGCAAATTTTAATTACGCCAGGGATTGCCTTTTCTATAGTAAATTATTCAAAAAATAATTTTTTACTGTCGCAAATTTTAAGTGCGCCAGGGATTGCCTTTTCTATAGTAAATTATTCAAAAAATAATTTTCAAATGTCGCAAATTTTAATTGCGCCAGGGATTGCCTTTTCTATAGTAAATTATTCAAAAAATAATTTTTTACTGTCGCAAATTTTAATTGCGCCAGGGATTGCCTTTTCTTTAGTAAATTATTCAAAAAATAATTTTCTACTGTCGCAAATTTTAATTACGCCAGGGATTGCCTATTCTATAGTAAATTTTGCAAAAAATAATTTTTTACTGTCGCAAATTTTAATTGCGCCAGGGATTGCCTTTTCTATAGTAAATTATTCAAAAAATAATTTTCAACTGTCGCAAATTTTAATTACGCCAGGCATTGCCTTTTCTATAGTAAATTTTTCAAAAAATAATTTTTTACTATCGCAAGTTTTAATTACGCCAGGGATTGCCTTTTCTATAGTAAATTATTCAAAAAATAATTTTCTACTGTCGCAAATTTTCATTACGCCAGGGATTGCCTTTTCTATAGTAAATTATTCAAAAAATAATTTTCAACTGTCGCAAATTTTAATTACGCCAGGTATCGCCTTTTCTATAGTAAATTATTCAAAAAATAATTTTCAACTGTCGCAAATTGTAATTGCGCCAGGGATTGCCTTTTCTATAGTAAATTATTCAAAAAATAATTTTCAACTGTCGCAAATTGTAATTGCGCCAGGGATTGCCTTTTCTATAGTAAATTTTTCAAAAATTAATTTTCTACTGTCGCAAATTTTAATTACGCCAGGGATTGCCTGTTCTATAGTAAATTATTCAAAAAATAATTTTCTACTGTCGCAAATTTTAATTGCGCCAGGGATTGCCTTTTCTATAGTAAATTATTCAAAAAATAATTTTCAACTGTCGCAAATTTTAATTGCGCCAGGGATTGCCTTTTCTATAGTAAATTATTCAAAAAATAATTTTCAACTGTCGCAAATTGTAATTGCGCCAGGGATTGCCTTTTCTATAGTAAATTTCTCACAAAATAATTTTTTACTGTCGCAAATTTTAAGTGCGCCAGGGATTGCCTTTTCTATAGTAAATTTTGCAAAAAATACTTTTTTACTGTCGCAAACTTTAATTGCGGCAGGGATTGCCTTTTCTATAGTAAATTATTCAAAAAATAGTTTTCTACTGTCGCAATTTTTAATTACGCCAGGGATTGCCTTTTCTATAGTAAATTATTCAAAAATTAATTTTATACTGTCGCAAATTTTAAATGCGCCAGGGATTGCCTTTTCTATAGTAAATTTCTCACAAAATAATTTTTTACTGTCGCAAATTTTAATTACGCCAGGGATTGCCTTTTATATAGTAAATTATTCAAAAAATAATTTTTTCTGCAGCAAATTTTAATTGCGCCAGGGATTGCCTTTTCTATAGTAAATTATTCAAAAAATAGTTTTCTACTGTCGCAATTTTTAATTACGCCAGGGATTGCCTTTTCTATAGTAAATTATTCAAAAATTAATTTTATACTGTCGCAAATTTTAAATACTCCAGGGATTGCCTTTTCTATAGTAAATTTCTCACAAAATAATTTTTTACTGTCGCAAATTTTAATTACGCCAGGGATTGCCTTTTCTATAGTAAATTATTCAAAAAATAATTTTTTACTGTCGCAAATTTTAATTACACCAGGGATTGCCTTTTCTATAGTAAATTATTCAAAAAATAATTTTCTACTGTCGCAAATTTTAAGTGCGCCAGGGATTGCCTTTTCTATAGTAAATTATTCAAAAAATAATTTTCAACTGTCGCAAATTGTAATTGCGCCAGGGATTGCCTTTTCTATAGTAAATTATTCAAAAATTAATTTTATACTGTCGCAAATTTTAAATACGCTAGGGATTGCCTTTTCTATAGTAAATTTCTCACAAAATAATTTTTTACTGTCGCAAATTTTAATTACGCCAGGGATTGCCTTTTCTATAGTAAATTATTCAAAAAATAATTTTTTACTGTAGCAAATTTTAATTACGCCAGGGATTGCCTTTTCTATAGTAAATTATTCAAAAAATAATTTTTTACTGTCGCAAATTTTAATTACGCCAGGGATTGCCTTTTCTATAGTAAATTATTCAAAAAATAATTTTCTACTCTCGCAAATTTTAAGTGCGCCAGGGATTGCCTTTTCTATAGTAAGTTATTCAAAAAATAATTTTTTACTGTCGCAAATTTTAATTGCGCCAGGGATTGCCTTTTCTATAGTAAATTATTCAAAAAATAATTTTCTACTGTCGCAAATTTTAATTACGGCAGGGATTGCCTTTTCTATAGTAAATTATTCAAAAAATAATTTTCTACTGTCGCAAATTTTAATTGCGCCAGGGATTGCCTTTTCTATAGTAAATTATTCAAAAAATAATTTTCAACCGTCGCAAATTTTAATTACGCCAGGGATTGCCTTTTCTATAGTAAATTATTCAAAAAATAATTTTTTACTGTCGCAAATTTAAAGTGCGCCAGGGATTGCCTTTTCTTTAGTAAATTTTGCAAAAAATAATTTTTTACTGTCGCAAATTTTAATTGCGCCAGGGATTACCTTTTCTATAGTAAATTATTCAAAAAATAATTTTCAACTGTCGCAAATTGTAATTGCGCCAGGGATTGCCTTTTCTATAGTAAATTTTGCAAAAAATAATTTTTTACTGTCGCAAATTTTAATTGCGCCAGGGATTGCCTTTTCTATAGTAAATTATTCAAAAAATAATTTTCAACTGTCGCAAATTTTAATTGCGCCAGGGATTGCCTTTTCTATAGTAAATTATTCAAAAAATAATTTTTTACTGTCGCAAATTTTAATTGCGCCAGGGTTTGCCTTTTCTATAGTAAATTATTCAAAAAAAAATTTTATACTGTCGCAAATTTTAAATATCCCAGGGATTGCCTTTTCTATAGTAAATTATTCAAAAAATAATTTTTTACTGTCGCAAATTTCAATTTCGCCAGGTAAAATTTTCACAAATTAATTTTCTACTGTCGCAAATTTTAATTACACCAGGGATTGCCTTTTCTATAGTAAATTATTCAAAAAATAATTTTTTACTGTCGCAAATTTTAAATACGCCAGGGATTGCCTTTTCTATAGTAAATTTTGCAAAAAATAATTTTATACTGTCGCAAATTTTAATTACGCCAGGGATTGCGTTTTCTATAGTAAATTTTGCAAAAAATAATTTTTTACTGTCGCAAATTTTAATTGCGCCAGGGATTGCCTATTCTATAGTAAATCATTCAAAAAATAATTTTCAACTGTCGCAAATTTTAATTACGCCAGGGATTGCCTTTTCTATAGTAAATTTTTCAATAAATAATTTTTTACTATCGCAAGTTTTAATAACGCCAGGGATTGCCTTTTCTATAGTAAATTATTCAAAAAATACTTTCCTACTGTCGCAAATTTTAAATATCCCAAGGATTGCCTTTTCTATAGTAAATTTCTCACAAAATAATTTTTTACTGTCGCAAATTTTAATTACGCCAGGGATTGCCTTTTCTATAGTAAATTATTCAAAAAATAATTTTCAACTGTCGCAAATTTTAATTACGCCAGGGATTGCCTTTTCTATAGTAAATTATTCAAAAAATAATTTTCAACTGTCACAAATTGTAATTGCGCCAGGGATTGCCTTTTCTATAGTAAATTATTCAAAAAATAATTTTCTACTGTCGCAAATTTTAATTACGCCAGGGATTGCCTTTTATATAGTAAATTTTTCAAAAATTAATTTTATACTGTCGCAAATTTTAAATACGCCAAGGATTGCTTTTCTATAGTAAATAATTCAAAAAATAATTTTCTACTATAGCAAGTTTTAATTACGCCAGGGATTGCCTTTTCTATAGTAAATTATTCAAAAAATAATTTTCTACTGTCGCAAATTTTAAATATCCCAGGGATTGCTTTTTCTATAGTAAATTATTCAAAAAATAATTTTCAACTGTCGCAAATTTTAATTGCGCCAGGGATTGCCTTTTCTATAGTAAATTGTTCAAAAAATTATTTTCAACTGTCGCAAATTGTAATTGCGCCAGAGATTGCCTTTTCTATAGTAAATTTCTCACAAAATAATTTTTTACTGTCGCAAATTTTAAGTGCGCCAGGGATTGCCTTTTCTATAGTAAATTTTGCAAAAAATAATTTTTTACTGTCGCAAATTTTAATTGCGCCAGGGATTGCCTTTTCTATAGTAAATTATTCAAAAAATAATTTTCAACTGTCGCAAATTGTAATTGCGCCAGGGATTGCCTTTTCTATAGTAAATTTTGCAAAAAATAATTTTTTACTATCGCAAATTTTAATTGCGCCAGGGATTGCCTTTTCTATAGTTAATTATTCAAAAAATAATATTCAACTGTCGCAAATTTTAATTGCGCCAGGGATTGCCCTTTCTATAGTAAATTATTCAAAAAATAATTTTCAACTGTCGCAAATTGTAATTGCGCCAGGGATTGCCTTTTCTATAGTAAATTATTCAAAAATTAATTTTATACTTTCGCAAATTTTAAATACGCCAGGGATTGCCTTTTCTATAGTAAATTCCTCACAAAATAATTTTTTACTGTCGCAAATTTTAATTACGCCAGGGATTGCCTTTTCTATAGTAAATTATTCAAAAAATAATTTTTTACTGTCGCAAATTTTAATTACGCCAGGGATTGCCTTTTCTATAGTAAATTATTCAAAAAATAATTTTTTATTGTCGCAAATTTTAATTACGCCAGGGATTGCCTTTTCTGTAGTAAATTTTGCAAAAAATAATTTTTTACTGTCGCAAATTTTAATTGCGCCAGGGATTGCCTTTTCTATAGTAAATTATTCAAAAAATAATTTTCAACTGTCGCAAATTTTAATTACGCCAGGGATTGCCTTTTCTATAGTAAATTTTTCAATAAATAATTTTTTACTATCGCAAGTTTTAACTACGCCAGGGATTGCCTTTTCTATAGTAAATTATTCAAAAAATAATTTTCTACTGTCGCAAATTTTAAATATCCCAGGGATTGCCTTTTCTATAGTAAATTTCTCACAAAATAATTTTTTACTGTCGCAAATTTTAATTACGCCAGGGATTGCCTTTTCTATAGTAAATTATTCAAAAAATAATTTTCAACTGTCGCAAATTTTAATTACGCCAGGGATTGCCTTTTCTATAGTAAATTATTCAAAAAATAATTTTTTACTATCGCAAGTTTTAATTGCGCCAGGGATTGCCTTTTCTACAGTAAATTATTCAAAAAATAATTTTCTACTGTCGCAAATTTTAATTACGCCAGGGATTGCCATTTATATAGTAAATTATTCAAAAAATAATTTTTTACTGTCGCAAATTTTAATTGCGCCCGGGATTGCCTTTTCTTTAGTAAATTTTGCAAAAAATAATTTTTTACTGTCGCAAATTTTAATTGCGCCAGGGATTACCTTTTCTATAGTAAATTATTCAAAAAATAATTTTCAACTGTCGCAAATTGTAATTGCGCCAGGGATTGCCTTTTCTATAGTAAATTTTGCAAAAAATAATTTTTTACTGTCGCAAATTTTAATTGCGCCAGGGATTGCCTTTTCTATAGTAAATTATTCAAAAAATAATTTTCAACTGTCGCAAATTTTAATTGCGCCAGGGATTGCCTTTTCTATAGTAAATTATTCAAAAAATAATTTTTTACTGTCGCAAATTTTAATTGCGCCAGGGTTTGCCTTTTCTATAGTAAATTATTCAAAAAAAAATTTTATACTGTCGCAAATTTTAAATATCCCAGGGATTGCCTTTTCTATAGTAAATTATTCAAAAAATAATTTTTTACTCTCGCAAATTTCAATTTCGCCAGGTAAATTTTTCACAAATTAATTTTCTACTGTCGCAAATTTTAATTACACCAGGGATTGCCTTTTCTATAGTAAATTATTCAAAAAATAATTTTTTACTGTCGCAAATTTTAAATACGCCAGGGATTGCCTTTTCTATAGTAAATTTTGCAAAAAATAATTTTATACTGTCGCAAATTTTAATTACGCCAGGGATTGCGTTTTCTATAGTAAATTTTGCAAAAAATAATTATTTACTGTCGCAAATTTTAATTGCGCCAGGGATTGCCTATTCTATAGTAAATCATTCAAAAAATAATTTTCAACTGTCGCAAATTTTAATTACGCCAGGGATTGCCTTTTCTATAGTAAATTTTTCAATAAATAATTTTTTACTATCGCAAGTTTTAATAACGCCAGGGATTGCCTTTTCTATAGTAAATTATTCAAAAAATACTTTTCTACTGTCGCAAATTTTAAATATCCCAGGGATTGCCTTTTCTATAGTAAATTTCTCACAAAATAATTTTTTACTGTCGCAAATTTTAATTACGCCAGGGATTGCCTTTTCTATAGTAAATTATTCAAAAAATAATTTTTTACTATCGCAAGTTTTAATTGCGCCAGGGATTGCCTTTTCTACAGTAAATTATTAAAAAAATAATTTTCTACTGTCGCAAATTTTAATTACGCCAAGGATTGCCATTTATATAGTAAATTATTCAAAAAATAATTTTTTACTATCGCAAGTTTTAATTACGCCAGGGATTGCATTTTCTATAGTAAATTATTCAAAAAATAATTTTCTACTGTCGCAAATTTTCATTACGCCAGGGATTGCCTTTTCTATAGTAAATTATTCAAAAAATAATTTTCAACTGTCGCAAATTTTAATTACGCCAGGGATTGCCTTTTCTATAGTAAATTATTCAAAAAATAATTTTCAACTGTCACAAATTGTAATTGCGCCAGGGATTGCCTTTTCTATAGTAAATTATTCAAAAAATAATTTTCTACTGTCGCAAATTTTAATTACGCCAGGGATTGCCTTTTATATAGTAAATTTTTCAAAAATTAATTTTATACTGTCGCAAATTTTAAATACGCCAAGGATTGCTTTTCTATAGTAAATAATTCAAAAAATAATTTTCTACTATAGCAAGTTTTAATTACGCCAGGGATTGCCTTTTCTATAGTAAATTATTCAAAAAATAATTTTCTACTGTCGCAAATTTTAAATATCCCAGGGATTGCTTTTTCTATAGTAAATTATTCAAAAAATAATTTTCAACTGTCGCAAATTTTAATTGCGCCAGGGATTGCCTTTTCTATAATAAATTGTTCAAAAAATAATTTTCAACTGTCGCAAATTGTAATTGCGCCAGAGATTGCCTTTTCTATAGTAAATTTCTCACAAAATAATTTTTTACTGTCGCAAATTTTAAGTGCGCCAGGGATTGCCTTTTCTATAGTAAATTTTGCAAAAAATAATTTTTTACTGTCACAAATTTTAATTGCGCCAGGGATTGCCTTTTCTATAGTAAATTATTCAAAAAATAATTTTCAACTGTCGCAAATTGTAATTGCGCCAGTGATTGCCTTTTCTATAGTAAATTTTGCAAAAAATAATTTTTTACTATCGCAAATTTTAATTGCGCCAGGGATTGCCTTTTCTATAGTTAATTATTCAAAAAATAATTTTCAACTGTCGCAAATTTTAATTGCGCCAGGGATTGCCCTTTCTATAGTAAATTATTCAAAAAATAATTTTCAACTGTCGCAAATTGTAATTGCGCCAGGGATTGCCTTTTCTATAGTAAATTATTCAAAAATTAATTTTATACTTTCACAAATTTTAAATACGCCAGGGATTGCCTTTTCTATAGTAAATTCCTCACAAAATAATTTTTTACTGTCGCAAATTTTAATTACGCCAGGGATTGCCTTTTCTATAGTAAATTATTCAAAAAATAATTTTTTACTGTCGCAAATTTTAATTACGCCAGGGATTGCCTTTTCTATAGTAAATTATTCAAAAAATAATTTTTTACTCTCGCAAATTTCAATTTCGCCAGGTAAATTTTTCACAAATTAATTTTCTACTGTCGCAAATTTTAATTACACCAGGGATTGCCTTTTCTATAGTAAATTATTCAAAAAATAATTTTTTACTGTCGCAAATTTTAAATACGCCAGGGATTGCCTTTTCTATAGTAAATTTTGCAAAAAATAATTTTATACTGTCGCAAATTTTAATTACGCCAGGGATTGCGTTTTCTATAGTAAATTTTGCAAAAAATAATTATTTACTGTCGCAAATTTTAATTGCGCCAGGGATTGCCTATTCTATAGTAAATCATTCAAAAAATAATTTTCAACTGTCGCAAATTTTAATTACGCCAGGGATTGCCTTTTCTATAGTAAATTTTTCAATAAATAATTTTTTACTATCGCAAGTTTTAATAACGCCAGGGATTGCCTTTTCTATAGTAAATTATTCAAAAAATACTTTTCTACTGTCGCAAATTTTAAATATCCCAGGGATTGCCTTTTCTATAGTAAATTTCTCACAAAATAATTTTTTACTGTCGCAAATTTTAATTACGCCAGGGATTGCCTTTTCTATAGTAAATTATTCAAAAAATAATTTTTTACTATCGCAAGTTTTAATTGCGCCAGGGATTGCCTTTTCTACAGTAAATTATTAAAAAAATAATTTTCTACTGTCGCAAATTTTAATTACGCCAAGGATTGCCATTTATATAGTAAATTATTCAAAAAATAATTTTTTACTATCGCAAGTTTTAATTACGCCAGGGATTGCATTTTCTATAGTAAATTATTCAAAAAATAATTTTCTACTGTCGCAAATTTTCATTACGCCAGGGATTGCCTTTTCTATAGTAAATTATTCAAAAAATAATTTTCAACTGTCGCAAATTTTAATTACGCCAGGGATTGCCTTTTCTATAGTAAATTATTCAAAAAATAATTTTCAACTGTCACAAATTGTAATTGCGCCAGGGATTGCCTTTTCTATAGTAAATTATTCAAAAAATAATTTTCTACTGTCGCAAATTTTAATTACGCCAGGGATTGCCTTTTATATAGTAAATTTTTCAAAAATTAATTTTATACTGTCGCAAATTTTAAATACGCCAAGGATTGCTTTTCTATAGTAAATAATTCAAAAAATAATTTTCTACTATAGCAAGTTTTAATTACGCCAGGGATTGCCTTTTCTATAGTAAATTATTCAAAAAATAATTTTCTACTGTCGCAAATTTTAAATATCCCAGGGATTGCTTTTTCTATAGTAAATTATTCAAAAAATAATTTTCAACTGTCGCAAATTTTAATTGCGCCAGGGATTGCCTTTTCTATAATAAATTGTTCAAAAAATAATTTTCAACTGTCGCAAATTGTAATTGCGCCAGAGATTGCCTTTTCTATAGTAAATTTCTCACAAAATAATTTTTTACTGTCGCAAATTTTAAGTGCGCCAGGGATTGCCTTTTCTATAGTAAATTTTGCAAAAAATAATTTTTTACTGTCACAAATTTTAATTGCGCCAGGGATTGCCTTTTCTATAGTAAATTATTCAAAAAATAATTTTCAACTGTCGCAAATTGTAATTGCGCCAGTGATTGCCTTTTCTATAGTAAATTTTGCAAAAAATAATTTTTTACTATCGCAAATTTTAATTGCGCCAGGGATTGCCTTTTCTATAGTTAATTATTCAAAAAATAATTTTCAACTGTCGCAAATTTTAATTGCGCCAGGGATTGCCCTTTCTATAGTAAATTATTCAAAAAATAATTTTCAACTGTCGCAAATTGTAATTGCGCCAGGGATTGCCTTTTCTATAGTAAATTATTCAAAAATTAATTTTATACTTTCACAAATTTTAAATACGCCAGGGATTGCCTTTTCTATAGTAAATTCCTCACAAAATAATTTTTTACTGTCGCAAATTTTAATTACGCCAGGGATTGCCTTTTCTATAGTAAATTATTCAAAAAATAATTTTTTACTGTCGCAAATTTTAATTACGCCAGGGATTGCCTTTTCTATAGTAAATTATTCAAAAAATAATTTTTTATTGTCGCAAATTTTAATTACGCCAGGGATTGCCTTTTCTGTAGTAAATTTTGCAAAAAATAATTTTTTACTGTCGCAAATTTTAATTGCGCCAGGGATTGCCTTTTCTATAGTAAATTATTCAAAAAAATAATTTTCAACTGTCGCAAATTTTAATTACGCCAGGGATTGCCTTTTCTATAGTAAATTTTTCAATAAATAATTTTTTACTATCGCAAGTTTTAATTACGCCAGGGATTGCCTTTTCTATAGTAAATTATTCAAAAAATAATTTTCTACTGTCGCAAATTTTAAATATCCCAGGGATTGCCTTTTCTATAGTAAATTTCTCACAAAATAATTTTTTACTGTCGCAAATTTTAATTACGCCAGGGATTGCCTTTTCTATAGTAAATTATTCAAAAAATAATTTTCAACTGTCGCAAATTTTAATTACGCCAGGGATTGCCTTTTCCATAGTAAATTATTCAAAAAATAATTTTTTACTATCGCAAGTTTTAATTGCGCCAGGGATTGCCTTTTCTACAGTAAATTATTCAAAAAATAATTTTCTACTGTCGCAAATTTTAATTACGCCAGGGATTGCCATTTATATAGTAAATTATTCAAAAAATAATTTTTTACTGTCGCAAATTTTAATTGCGCCCGGGATTGCCTTTTCTATAGTAAATTATTCAAAAAATAATTTTCTACTGTCGCAAATTTTAATTACGCCAGGGATTGCCTTTTATATAGTAAATTTTTCAAAAATTAATTTTATACTGTCGCAAATTTTAAATACGCCAGGGATTGCCTTTTCTATAGTAAATTATTCAAAAAATAATTTTCTACTGCCGCAAATTTTAATTACGCCAGGGATTGCCTTTTCTACAGTAAATTATTCAAAAAATAATTTTCTACTGTCGCAAATATTAATTACGCCAGGGATTGCCTTTCTATAGTAAATTATTCAAAAAATAATTTTCTACTGTCGCAAATTTTAATTGCGCCAGGGATTGCCTTTTCTATGGTAAATTATTCAAAAAATAATTTTCTACTGTCGCAAATTTTAAGTGCGCCAGGGATTGCCTTTTCTATAGTAAATTATTCAAAAAATAATTTTCTACTGTCGCAAATTTTAATTACGCCAGGGATTGCCTTTTCTATAGTAAATTATTCAAAAAATAATTTTCTACTGTCGCAAATTTTAATTACGCCAGGGATTGCCTTTTCTATAGTAAATTATTCAAAAAATAATTTTCTACTGTCGCAAATTTTAATTGCGCCAGGGATTGCCTTTTCTATAGTAAATTATTCAAAAAATAATTTTCTACAGTCGCAAATTTTAAGTGCGCCAGGGATTGCCTTTTCTATAGTAAATTATTCAAAAAATAATTTTCTACTGTCGCAAATTTTAACTATCCCAGGGATTGCCTTTTCTATAGTAAATTATTCAAAAAATAATTTTCTACTGTCGCAAATTTTAATTACGCCACGGATTGCCTTTTCTATAGTAAATTATTCAAAAAATAATTTTTTACTATCGCAAGTTTTAATTGCGCCAGGGATTGCCTTTTCTACAGTAAATTATTCAAAAAATAATTTTCTACTGTCGCAAATTTTAATTACGCCAGGGATTGCCTTTTCTATAGTAAATTATTCAAAAAATAATTTTCAACTGTCGCAAGTTTTAATTACGCCAGGGATTGCCTTTTCTATAGTAAATTATTCAAAAAATAATTTTCTACTGTCGCAAATTTTAAATATCCCAGGGACTGTCTTTTCTATAGTAAATTATTCAAAAAATAATTTTCAACTGTCGCAAATTTTAATTGCGCCAGGGATTGCCTTTTCTATAGTAAATTATTCAAAAAATAATTTTCAACTGTCGCAAATTGTAATTGCGCCAGGGATTGCCTTTTCTATAGTAAATTATTCAAAAAATAATTTTCTACTGTCGCAAATTTTAATTACGCCAGGGATTGCCTTTTCTATAGTAAATTATTCAAAAAATAATTTTTTACTGTCGCAAATTTTAATTGCGCCAGGGATTGCCTTTTCTATAGTAAATTATTCAAAAAATAATTTTCTACTGTCGCAAATTTTAAATATACCAGGGATTGCCTTTTCTATAGTAAATTTCTCAGAAAATAATTTTTTACTGTCGCAAATTTTAAGTGCGCCAGGGATTGCCTTTTCTATAGTTAATTATTCAAAAAATAATTTTCTACTGTCGCAAATTTTAATTACGCCAGGGATTGCCTTTTCTATAGTAAATTTTGCAAAAAATAATTTTTTACCGTCGCAAATTTTAATTGCGCCAGGGATTGCCTTTTCTATAGTAAATTATTCAAAAAATAATTTTCAACTGTCGCAAATTTTAATTACGCCAGGGATTGCCTTTTCTATAGTAAGTTTTTCAAAAAATAATTTTTTACTATCGCAAGTTTTAATTACGCCAGGGATTGCCTTTTCTATAGTAAATTATTCAAAAAATATTTTTCTACTGTCGCAAATTTTAAATATCCCAGGGATTGCCTTTTCTATAGTAAATTTCTCACAAAATAATTTTTTACTGTCGCAAATTTTAAGTGCGCCAGGGATTGCCTTTCCTGTAGTAAATTATTCAAAAAAATAATTTTCTACTGTCGCAAATTTTAAGTGCGTCAGGGATTGCCTTTTCTATAGTAAATTATTCAAAAAATAATTTTTTACTGTCGCAAATTTTAATAACGCCAGGATTGCCTTTTCTATAGTAAATTATTCAAAAAATAATTTAATACTGTCGCAAATTTTAATTACGCCAGGGATTGCCTTTTCTATAGTAAATTTTGCAAAAAATAATTTTTTACTGTCGCAAATTTTAATTGCGCCAGGGACTGCCTTTTCTATAGTAAATTATTCAAAAAATAATTTTCTACTGTCGCAAATTTTAACTACGCCAGGGATTGCCTTTTCTATAGTAAATTATTCAAAAAATAATTTTTACTGTCGCAAATTTTAATTACGCCAGGGATTGCCTTTTCTATAGTAAATTATTCAAAAAATAATTTTTTACTGTCGAAAATTTTAATTACGCCAGGGACTGCCTTTTCTATAGTAAATTATTCAAAAAATAATTTTCTACTGTCGCAAATTTTAAGTGCGCCAGGGATTGCCTTTTCTATAGTAAATTATTCAAAAAATAATTTTATATTGTCGCAAATTTTAATTACGCCAAGGATTGCCTTTTATATAGTAAATTATTCAAAAAATAATTTTCAACTGTCGCAAATTTTAATTACGCCAGGGATTGCCTTTTTCTATAGTAAATTATTCAAAAAATAATTTTCTACTGTCGCAAATTTTAATTCCGCCAGGGATTGCCTTTTCTACAGTAAATTATTTAAAAAATAATGTTATACTGTCGCAAATTTTAATTACGCCAGGGATTGCCTTTTCTATAGTAAATTATTCAAAAAATAATTTTCTACTGTCGCAAATTTTAATTGCGCCAGGGATTGCCTTTTCTATAGTAAATTATTCAAAAAATAGTTTTCTACTGTCGCAAATTTTAATTACGCCAGGGATTGCCTTTTCTATAGTAAATTATTCAAAAAATACTTTTCTACTGTCGCAAATTTTAATTACGCCAGGGATTGCCTTTTCTATAGTAAATTATTCAAAAAATAATTTTCTACTGTCGCAAATTTTAACTGCGCCAGGGATTGCCTTTTCTATAGTAAATTATTCAAAAAATAATTTTCTACTGTCGCAAATTTTAAGCGCGCCAGGGATTGCCTTTTCTATAGTAAATTATTCAAAAAATAATTTTCTACTGTCGCAAATTTTAAATATCCCAGGGATTGCCTTTTCTATAGTAAATTATTCAAAAAATAATTTTCTACTGTCGCAAATTTTAATTACGCCAGGGATTGCCTTTTTTATAGTAAATTATTCAAAAAATAATTTTTTACTATCGCAAGTTTTAATTGCGCCAGGGATTGCCTTTTCTACAGTAAATTATTCAAAAAATAATTTTCTACTGTCGCAAATTTTAATTACGCCAGGGATTGCCTTTTCTTTAGTAAATTATTCAAAAAATAATTTTCAACTGTCGCAAGTTTTAATTACGCCAGGGATTGCCTTTTCTATAGTAAATTTTCCAAAAAATTATTTTTTACTGTCGCAAATTTTAATTGCGCCAAGGATTGCCTTTTCTATAGTAAATTATTCAAAAAATAATTTTCAACTGTCGCAAATTTTAATTACGCCAGGGATTGCCTTTTCTATAGTAAATTTTTCAAAAAATAATTTTTTACTATCGCAAGTTTTAATTACGCCAGGGATTGCCTTTTCTATAGTAAATTATTCAAAAAATAATTTTCTACTGTCGCAAATTTTAAATATCCCAGGGATTGCCTTTTCTATAGTAAATTATTCAAAAAATAATTTTTTACTGTCGCAAATTTTAAGTGCGCCAGGGATTGCCTTTTCTATAGTAAATTATTCAAAAAATAATTTTCAACTGTCGCAAATTCTAATTGCGCCAGGGATTGCCTTTTCTATAGTAAATTATTCAAAAAATAATTTTTTACTGTCGCAAATTTTAATTGCGCCAGGGATTGCCTTTTCTATAGTAAATTATTCAAACAATAATTTTCTACTGTCGCAAATTTTAAATATCCCAGGGATTGCCTTTTCTATAGTAAATTTCTCACAAAATAATTTTTTACTGTCGCAAATTTTAAGTGCGCCAGGGATTGCCTTTTCTATAGTAAATTATTCAAAAAATAATTTTCTACTGTCGCAAATTTTAATTACGCCAGGGATTGCCTTTTCTATAGTAAATTTTGAAAAAAATAATTTTTTACTGTCGCAAATTTTAATTGCGCCAGGGATTGCCTTGTCTATAGTAAATTATTCAAAAAATAATTTTCAACAGTCGCAAATTTTAATTACGCCAGGGATTGCCTTTTCTATAGTAAATTATTCAAAAAATAATTTTTTACTATCGCAAATTTTAATTACGCCAGGGATTGCCTTTTATATAGTAACTTTTTCAAAAATTAATTTTATACTGTAGCAAATTGTAATTACGCCAGGGATTGCCTTTTCTATAGTAAATTATTCAAAAAATAATTTTCTACTGTCGCAAATTGTAATTGCGCCAGGGATTGCCTTTTCTATAGTAAATTATTCAAAAAATAATTTTCTACTGTCGCAAATTTTAATTACGCCAGGGATTGCCTTTTCTATAGTAAATTATTCAAAAAATAATT
This sequence comes from Dioctria linearis, assembly GCA_963930735.1. Lineage (NCBI taxonomy): Eukaryota > Metazoa > Arthropoda > Insecta > Diptera > Asilidae > Dioctria > Dioctria linearis. The sequence goes on from CAWVNZ010002076.1 coordinate 104,128, forward strand.
TTATACTGTCGCAAATTTTAATTACGCCAGGGATTGCCTTTTCTATAGTAAATTATTCAAAAAATAATTTTCAACTGTCGCAAATTTCAAATCCGCCAGGGATTGCCTTTTATATAGTAAATTATTCAAAAAATAATTTTTTACTGTCGCAAATTTTAATTACGCCAGGGATTGCCTTTTCTATAGTAAATTATTCAAAAAATAATTTTTTACTGTCGCAAATTTTAAATACGCCAGGGATTGCCTTTTCTATAGTAAATTATTCAAAAAATAATTTTATACTGTCGCAAATTTTAATTACGCCAGGGATTGCCTTTTCTATAGTAAATTATTCAAAAAATAATTTTTTACTGTCGCAAATTTTAAGTGCGCCAGGGATTGCCTTTTCTATAGTAAATTTTGCAAAAAATAATTTTTTACTGTCGCAAATTTTAATTGCGCCAGGGATTGCCTTTTCTATAGTAAATTATTCAAAAAATAATTTTCAACTGAAGCAAATTGTAATTGCGCCAGGGATTGCCTTTTCTATAGTAAATTATTCAAAAAATAATTTTTTATTGTCGCAAATTTTAATTACGCCAGGGATTGCCTTTTCTATAGTAAATTATTCAAAAAATAATTTTTTACTGTCGCAAATTTTAAGTGCGCCAGGGATTGCCTTTTCTATAGTAAATTATTCAAAAAATAATTTTTTACTGTCGCAAATTTTAATTACGCCAGGGATTGCCTTTTCTATAGTAAATTATTCAAAAAATAATTTTTTACTGTCGCAAATTTTAAGTGCGCCAGGGATTGCCTTTTCTATAGTAAATTATTCAAAAAATAATTTTTTACTGTCGCAAATTTTAATTACGCCAGGGATTGCCTTTTCTATAGTAAATTATTCAAAAAATAATTTTCTACTGTCGCAAATTGTAATTGCGCCAGGGATTGCCTTTTCTATAGTAAATTATTCAAAAAATAATTTTCTACTGTCGCAAATTTTAATTACGCCAGGGATTGCCTTTTCTATAGTAAATTATTCAAAAAATAATTTTATACTGTCGCAAATTTTAATTACGCCAGGGATTGCCTTTTCTATAGTAAATTATTCAAAAAATAATTTTCAACTGTCGCAAATTTCAAATCCGCCAGGGATTGCCTTTTATATAGTAAATTATTCAAAAAATAATTTTTTACTGTCGCAAATTTTAATTACGCCAGGGATTGCCTTTTCTATAGTAAATTATTCAAAAAATAATTTTTTACTGTCGCAAATTTTAAATACGCCAGGGATTGCCTTTTCTATAGTAAATTATTCAAAAAATAATTTTATACTGTCGCAAATTTTAATTACGCCAGGGATTGCCTTTTCTATAGTAAATTATTCAAAAAATAATTTTCAACTGTCGCAAATTTCAAATCCGCCAGGGATTGCCTTTTATATAGTAAATTATTCAAAAAATAATTTTTTACTGTCGCAAATTTTAATTACGCCAGGGATTGCCTTTTCTATAGTAAATTATTCAAAAAATAATTTTTTACTGTCGCAAATTTTAAATACGCCAGGGATTGCCTTTTCTATAGTAAATTATTCAAAAAATAATTTTATACTGTCGCAAATTTTAATTACGCCAGGGATTGCCTTTTCTATAGTAAATTATTCAAAAAATAATTTTTTACTGTCGCAAATTTTAAGTGCGCCAGGGATTACCTTTTCTACAGTAAATTTTGCAAAAAATAATTTTTTACTGTCGCAAATTTTAATTGCGCCAGGGATTGCCTTTTCTATAGTAAATTATTCAAAAAATAATTTTCAACTGTCGCAAATTGTAATTGCGCCAGGGATTGCCTTTTCTATAGTAAATTATTCAAAAAATAATTTTTTACTGTCGCAAATTTTAATTACGCCAGGGATTGCCTTTTCTATAGTAAATTATTCAAAAAATAATTTTTTACTGTCGCAAATTTTAAGTGCCCCAGGGATTGCCTTTTCTATAGTAAATTATTCAAAAAATAATTTTTTACTGTCGCAAATTTTAATTACGCCAGGGATTGCCTTTTCTAGAGTCAATTATTCAAAAAATAATTTTTTACTGTCGCAAATTTTAATTGCGCCAGGGATTGCCTTTTCTATAGTAAATTATTCAAAAAATAATTTTTTACTGTCGCAAATTTTAAGTGCGCCAGGGATTGCCTTTTCTATAGTAAATTTTGCAAAAAATAATTTTTTACTGTCGCAAATTTTAATTGCGCCAGGGATTGCCTTTTCTATAGTAAATTATTCAAAAAATAATTTTCAACTGTCGCAAATTGTAATTGCGCCAGGGATTGCCTTTTCTATAGTAAATTATTCAAAAAATAATTTTTTACTGTCGCAAATTTTAATTACGCCAGGGATTGCCTTTTCTAGAGTCAATTATTCAAAAAATAATTTTTTACTGTCGCAAATTTTAATTGCGCCAGGGATTGCCTTTTCTATAGTAAATTATTCAAAAAATAATTTTTTACTGTCGCAAATTTTAATTACGCCAGGGATTGCCTTTTCTATAGTAAATTTTGCAAAAAATAATTTTTTACTGTCGCAAATTTTAATTGCGCCAGGGATTGCCTTTTCTATAGTAAATTTTTCAAAAAATAATTTTTTACTGTCGCAAATTTTAATTACACCAGGGTTTGCCTTTTCTATAGTAAATTATTCAAAAAATAATTTTCTACTGTCGCAAATTTTAAGTGCGCCAGGGATTGCCTTTTCTATAGTAAATTATTCAAAAAATAATTTTTTACTGTCGCAAATTTTAATTGCACCAGGGATTGCCTTTTCTATAGCAAATTATTCAAAAAATAATTTTCTACTGTCGCAAATTTTAAATATCCCAGGGATTGCCTTTTCTATAGTAAATTATTCAAAAAATAATTTTTTACTCTCGCAAATTTCAATTTCGACAGGTAAATTTTTCACAAATTAATTTTCTACTGTCGCAAATTTTAATTACGCCAGGGATTGCCTTTTCTATATTAAATTATTCAAAAAATAATTTTCTACTGTCGCAAATTTTAATTACGCCAGGGATTGCCTTCTCTATAGTAAATTTCTCACAAAATAATTTTATACTGTCGCAAATTTTAATTACGCCAGGGATTGCCTTTTCTATAGTAAATTATTCAAAAAATAATTTTATACTGTCGCAAATTTTAATTACGCCAGGGATTGCCTTTTCTATAGTAAATTATTCAAAAAATAATTTTCTACTGTCGCAAATTTTAATTACGCCAGGGATTGCCTTTTCTATAGTAAATTTCTCACAAAATAATTTTATACTGTCGCAAATTTTAATTACGCCAGGGATTGCCTTTTCTATAGTTAATTATTCAAAAAATAATTTTCAACAGTCGCAAATTTTAATTACGCCAGGGATTTCCTTTTCTATAGTAAATTATTCAAAAAATATTTTTTTACTATCGCAAATTTTAATTACGAAAGGGATTGCCTTTTCTATAGTAAATTTTGCAAAAAATAATTTTTTACTGTCGCAAATTTTAATTCTATAGTAAATTATTCAAAAAATAATTTTCTACTATCGCAAATTTTAATTACGCCAGGGATTGCCTTTTATATAGTAAATTTTTCAAAAATTAATTTTATACTGTCGCAAATTTTAAATACGCCAGGGATTGCCTTTTCTATAGTAAATTATTCAAAAAATAATTTTCTACTGTCGCAAATTTTAATTACGCCAGGGATTGCCTTTTCTACAGTAAATTATTCAAAAAATAATTTTCTACTGTCGCAAATTTTAATTACGCCAGGGATTGCCTTTTCTATAGTAAATTATTCAAAAAATAATTTTATACTGACGCAAATTTTAATTGCGCCAGGGATTGCCTTTTCTATAGTAAATTATTCAAAAAATAATTTTCTACTGTCGCAAATTTTAATTACGCCAGGGATTGCCTTTTCTATAGTAAATTATTCAAAAAATAATTTTATACTGTCGCAAATTTTAATTACGCCAGGGATTGCCTTTTCTATTGTAAATTATTCAAAAAATAATTTTATACTGTCGCAAATTTTAATTACGCCAGGGATTGCCTTTTCTATAGTAAATTATTCAAAAAATAATTTTCAACTGTCGCAAATTTCAAATCCGCCAGGGATTGCCTTTTATATAGTAAATTATTCAAAAAATAATTTTCAACTGTCGCAAATTGTAATTGCGCCAGGGATTGCCTTTTCTATAGTAAATTATTCAAAAAATAATTTTTTACTGTCGCAAATTTTAATTACGCCAGGGATTGCCTTTTCTATAGTAAATTATTCAAAAAATAATTTTTTACTGTCGCAAATTTTAAGTGCGCCAGGGATTGCCTTTTCTATAGTAAATTATTCAAAAAATAATTTTTTACTGTCGCAAATGTTAATTACGCCAGGGATTGCCTTTTCTATAGTAAATTATTCAAAAAATAATTTTTTACTGTCGCAAATTTTAATTGCGCCAGGGATTGCCTTTTCTATAGTAAATTATTCAAAAAATAATTTTTTACTGTCGCAAATTTTAAGTGCGCCAGGGATTGCCTTTTCTATAGTAAATTTTGCAAAAAATAATTTTTTACTGTCGCAAATTTTAATTGCGCCAGGAATTGCCTTTTCTATAGTAAATTATTCAAAAAATAATTTTCAACTGTCACAAATTGTAATTGCGCCAGGGATTGCCTTTTCTATAGTAAATTTTGCAAAAAATAATTTTTTACTGTCGCAAATTTTAATTGCGCCAGGGATTGCCTTTTCTATAGTAAATTTTTCAAAAAATAGTTTTTTACTGTCGCAAATTTTAATTACGCCAGGGATTGCCTTTTCTATAGTAAATTATTCAAAAAATAATTTTCTTCTGTCGCAAATTTTAAGTGCGCCAGGGATTGCCTTTTCTATAGTAAATTATTCAAAAAATAATTTTTTACAGTCGCAAATTTTAATTGCGCCAGGGATTGCCTTTTCTATAGTAAATTATTCAAAAAATAATTTTCTACTGTCGCAAATTTTAAATATCCCAGGGATTGCCTTTTCTATAGTAAATTATTCAAAAAATAATTTTTTACTCTCGCAAATTTCAATTTCGCCAGGTAAATTTTTCACAAATTAATTTTCTACTGTCGCAAATTTTAATTACGCCAGGGATTGCCTTTTCTATAGTAAATTATTCAAAAAATAATTTTTTACTGTCGCAAATTTTAAATACGCCAGGGATTGCCTTTTCTATAGTGAATTTTGCAAAAAATAATTTTATACTGTCGCAAATTTTAATTACGCCAGGGATTGCCTTTTCTATAGTAAATTTTGCAAAAAATAATTTTTTACTGTCGCAAATTTTAATTGCGCCAGGGATTGCCTTTTCTATAGTAAATTATTCAAAAAATAATTTTCAACTGTCGCAAATTTTAATTACGCCATGGATTGCCTTTTCTATAGTAAATTTTTCAAAAAATAATTTTTTACTACCGCAAGTTTTAATTACGCCAGGGATTGCCTTTTCTATAGTAAATTATTCAAAAAATAATTTTCTACTGTCGGAAATTTTAAATATCCCAGGGATTGCCTTTTCTATAGTAAATTTCTCACAAAATAATTTTTTACTGTCGCAAATTTTAATTACGCCAGGGATTGCCTTTTCTATAGTAAATTATTCAAAAAATAATTTTTTACTGTCGCAAATTTTAATTGCGCCAGGGATTGCCTTTTCTATAGTAAATTATTCAAAAAATAATTTTTTACTATCGCAAATTTTAATTACGCCAGGGATTGCCTTTTCTATAGTAAATTATTCAAAAAATAATTTTCAACTGTCGCAAATTTCAAATCCGCCAGGGATTGCCTTTTATATAGTAAATTATTCAAAAAATAATTTTTTACTGACGCAAATTTTAATTACGCCAGGGATTGCCTTTTCTATAGTAAATTATTCAAAAAATAATTTTTTACTATCGCAAATTTTAAATACGCCAGGGATTGCCTTTTCTATAGTAAATTATTCAAAAAATAATTTTCTACTGTCGCAAATTTTAATTACGCCGGGGATTGCCTTTTCTATAGTAAATTATTCAAAAAATAATTTTATACTGTCGCAAATTTTAATTACGCCAGGGATTGCCTTTTCTATAGTAAATTATTCAAAAAATAATTTTTTACTGTCGCAAATTTTAAGTGCGCCAGGGATTGCCTTTTCTATAGTAAATTTTGCAAAAAATAATTTTTTACTGTCGCAAATTTTAAGTGCGCCAGGGATTGCCTTTTCTATAGTAAATTTTGCAAAAAATAATTTTTTACTGTCCCAAATTTTAATTGCGCCAGGGATTGCCTTTTCTATAGTAAATTATTCAAAAAATAATTTTCAACTGTCACAAATTGTAATTGCGCCAGGGATTGCCTTTTCTATAGTAAATTTTGCAAAAAAAAATTTTTTACTGTCGCAAATTTTAATTGCGCCAGGGATTGCCTTTTCTATAGTAAATTTTTCAAAAAATAATTTTTTACTGTCGCAAATTTTAATTACGCCAGGGATTGCCTTTTCTATAGTAAATTATTCAAAAAATAATTTTCTTCTGTCGCAAATTTTAAGTGCGCCAGAGATTGCCTTTTCTATAGTAAATTATTCAAAACATAATTTTTTACTGTCGCAAATTTTAATTGCGCCAGGTATTGCCTTTTCTATAGTAAATTATTCAAAAAATAATTTTCTACTGTCGCAAATTTTAAATATCCCCGGGATTGCCTTTTCTATAGTAAATTATTCAAAAAATAATTTTTTACTCTCGCAAATTTCAATTTCGCCAGGTAAATTTTTCACAAATTAATTTTCTACTGTCGCAAATTTTAATTACGCCAGGGATTGCCTTTTCTATAGTAAATTATTCAAAAAATAATTTTTTACTGTCGCAAATTTTAAATACGCCAGGGATTTCCTTTTCTATAGTAAATTTTGCAAAAAATAATTTTATACTGTCGCAAATTTTAATTACGCCAGGGATTGCCTTTTCTATAGTAAATTGTGCAAAAAATAATTTTTTACTGTCGCAAATTTTAATTGCGCCAGGGATTGCCTTTTCTATAGTAAGTTATTCAAAAAATAATTTTCAACTGTCGCAAATTTTAATTACGCCATGGATTGCCTTTTCTATAGTAAATTTTTCAAAAAATAATTTTTTACTATCGCAAGTTTTAATTACGTCAGGGATTGCCTTTTCTATAGTAAATTATTCAAAAAATAATTTTCTACTCTCGCAAATTTTAAATATCCCAGGGATTGCCTTTTCTATAGTAAATTTCTCACAAAATAATTTTTTACTGTCGCAAATTTTAATTACGCCAGGGATTGCCTTTTCTATAGTAAATTATTCAAAAAATAATTTTCAACTGTCGCAAATTTTAATTACGCCAGGGATTGCCTTTTCTATAGTAAATTATTCAAAAAATAATTTTTTACTATCGCAAGTTTTAATTGCGCCAGGGATTGCCTTTTCTATAGTAAATTTTGCAAAAAATAATTTTTTACTGTCGCAAATTTTAATTGCGCCAGGGATTGCCTTTTCTATAGTAAATTTTTCAAAAAATAACTTTTTACTGTCGCAAATTTTAATTACGCCAGGGATTGCCTTTTCTATAGTAAATTATTCAAAAAATAATTTTCTTCTGTCGCAAATTTTAAGTGCGCCAGGGATTGCCTTTTCTATAGTAAATTATTCAAAAAATAATTTTCTACTGTCGCAAATTTTAAATATCCCAGGGATTGCCTTTTCTATAGTAAATTATTCAAAAAATAATTTTCAACTGTCGCAAATTGTAATTGCGCCAGGGATTGCCTTTTCTATAGTAAATTATTCAAAAAATAATTTTTTACTGTCGCAAATTTTAAGTGCGCCAGGGATTGCCTTTTCTAGAGTAAATTATTCAAAAAATAATTTTTTACTGTCGCAAATTTTAATTACGCCAGGGATTGCCTTTTCTATAGTAAATTATTCAAAAAATAATTTTTTACTGTCGCAAATTTTAATTACGCCAGGGATTGCCTTTTCTATAGTAAATTATTCAAAAAATAATTTTTTACTGTCGCAAATTTTAATTACGCCAGGGATTGCCTTTTCTATAGTAAATTATTCAAAAAATAATTTTCTACTGTCGCAAATTTGAAGTGCGCCAGGGATTGCCTTTTCTATAGTAAATTATTCAAAAAATAATTTTTTACTGTCGCAAATTTTAATTGCGCCAGGGATTGCCTTTTCTATAGTAAATTATTCAAAAAATAATTTTCTACTGTCGCAAACTTTAAATATCCCAGGGATTGCCTTTTCTATAGTAAATTTCTCACAAAATAATTTTTTACTGTCGCAAATTTTAAGTACGCCAGGGATTGCCTTTTCTATAGTAAATTATTCAAAAAATAATTTTTTACTGTCGCAAATTTTAATTACGCCAGGGATTGCCTTTTCTATAGTAAATTTTGCAAAAAATCATTTTTTACTGTCGCAAATTTTAATTGCGCCAGGGATTGCCTTTTCTATAGTAAATTATTCAAAAAATAATTTTCAACTGTCGCAAATTTTAATTACGCCAGGGATTGCCTTTTCTATAGTAAATTTTTCAAAAAATAATTTTTTACTATCGCAAGTTTTAATTACGCCAGGGATTGCCTTTTCTATAGTAAATTATTCAAAAAATAATTTTCTACTGTCGCAAATTTTAAATATCCCAGGGATTGCCTTTTCTATAGTAAATTTCTCACAAAATAATTTTTTACTGTCGCAAATTTTAAATATCCCAGGGATTGCATTTTCTATAGTAAATTCTCACAAAATAATTTTTTACTGTCGCAAATTTTAAGTACGCCAGGGATTGCCTTTTCTATAGTAAATTATTCAAAAAATAATTTTTTACTATCGCAAGTTTTAATTGCGCCAGGGATTGCCTTTTCTACAGTAAATTATTCAAAAAATAATTTTCTACTGTCGCAAATTTTAGTTACGCCAGGGGTTGCCTTTTCTATAGTAAATTATTCAAAAAATAATTTTCAACTGTCGCAAGTTTTAATTACGCCAGGGATTGCCTTTTCTATAGTAAATTATTCAAAAAATAATTTTCTACTGTCGCAAATTTTAAATATCCCAGGGATTGCCTGTTCTATAGTAAAGTATTCGAAAAATAATTTTCAACTGTCGCAAATTTTAATTGCGCCAGGGATTGCCTTTTCTATAGTAAATTATTCAAAAAATAATTTTCAACTGTCGCAAATTGTAATTGCGCCAGGGATTGCCTTTTCTATAGTAAATTATTCAAAAAATAATTTTTTACTGTCGCAAATTTTAAGTGCGCCAGGGATTGCCTTTTCTATAGTAAATTATTCAAAAAATAATTTTTTACTGTCGCAAATTTTAATTACGCCAGGGATTGCCTTTTCTATAGTAAATTATTCAAAAAATAATTTTTTACTGCCGCAAATTTTAATTACGCCAGGGATTGCCTTTTCTATAGTAAATTATTCAAAAAATAATTTTTTACTGTCGCAAATTTTAATTACGCCAGGGATTGCCTTTTCTATAGTAAATTATTCAAAAAATAATTTTCTACTGTCGCAAATTTTAAGTGCGCCAGGGATTGCCTTTTCTATAGTAAATTATTCAAAAAATAATTTTTTACTGTCGCAAATTTTAATTGCGCCAGGGTTTGCCTTTTCTATAGTAAATTATTCAAAAAATAATTTTCTACTGTCGCAAATTTTAAATATCCCAGGGATTGCCTTTTCTATAGTAAATTTCTCACAAAATAATTTTTTACTGTCGCAAATTTTAAGTACGCCAGGGATTGCCTTTTCTATAGTAAATTATTCAAAAAATAATTTTCTACTGTCGCAAATTTTAATTACGCCAGGGATTGCCTTTTCTATAGTAAATTTTGCAAAAAATAATTTTTTACTGTCGCAAATTTTAATTGCGCCAGGGATTGCCTTTTCTATAGTAAATTATTCAAAAAATAATTTTCAACTGTCGCAAATTTTAATTACGCCAGGGATTGCCTTTTCTATAGTAAATTTTTCAAAAAATAATTTTTTACTATCGCAAGTTTTAATTACGCCAGGGATTGCCTTTTCTATAGTAAATTATTCAAAAAATAATTTTCTACTGTCGCAAATTTCAAATATCCCAGGGATTGCCTTTTCTATAGTAAATTTCTCACAAAATAATTTTTTACTGTCGCAAATTTTAAGTGCGCCAGGGATTGCCTTTTCTATAGTAAATTATTCAAAAAATAATTTTCTACTGTCGCAAATTTTAATTACGCCAGGGATTGCCTTTTCTATAGTAAATTATTCAAAAAATAATTTTATACTGTCGCAAATTTTAATTACGCCAGGGATTGCCTTTTCTATAGTAAATTTTGCAAAAAATAATTTTTTACTGTCGCAAATTTTAATTACGCCAGGGATTGTCTTTTCTATAGTAAATTATTCAAAAAATAATTTTATACTGTCGCAAATTTTAATTACGCCAGGGATTTCCTTTTCTATAGTAAATTTTGCAAAAAATAATTTTTTACTGTCGCAAATTTTAATTGCGCCAGGGATTGCCTTTTCTATAGTAAATTATTAAAAAAATAATTTTCTACTGTCGCAAATTTTAATTACGCCAGGGATTGCCTTTTCTATAGTAAATTATTCAAAAAATAATTTTTTACTGTCGCAAATTTTAATTACGCCAGGGATTGCCTTTTCTCTAGTAAATTATTCAAAAAATAATTTTTTACTGTCACAAATTTTAATTACGCCAGGGATTGCCTTTTCTATAGTAAATTATTCAAAAAATAATTTTCTACTGTCGCAAATTTTAATTGCGCCAGGGATTGCCTTTTCTATAGTAAATTATTCAAAAAATAATTTTATACTGTCGCAAATTTTAATTACGCCAAGGATTGCCTTTTATTTAGTAAATTATTCAAAAAATATTTTTCAACTGTCGCAAATTTTAATTACGCCAGGGATTGCCTTTTCTATAGTAAATTATTCAAAAAATAATTTTCTACTGTCGCAAATTTTAATTACGCCAGGGATTGCCTTTTCTACAGTAAATTATTTAAAAAATAATTTTATACTGTCGCAAATTTTAATTACGCCAGGGATTGCCTTTTCTATAGTAAATTATTCAAAAAATAATTTTCTACTGTCGCAAATTTTAATTGCGCCAGGGATTGCCTTTTCTATAGTAAATTATTCAAAAAATAATTTTCTACTGTCGCAAATTTTAAGTGCGCCAGGGATTGCATTTTCTATAGTAAATTATTCAAAAAATAATTTTCTACTGTCGCAAGTTTTAATTACGCCAGGGATTGCCTTTTCTATAGTAAATTATTCAAAAAATAATTTTCTACTGTCGCAAATTTTAAATATCCCAGGGATTGCCTTTTCTATAGTAAATTATTCAAAAAATAATTTTCAACTGTCGCAAATTTTAATTGCGCCAGGGATTGCCTTTTCTATAGTAAATTATTCAAAAAATTATTTTTTACTGTCGCAAATTTTAAGTGCGCCAGGGATTGCCTTTTCTATAGTAAATTATTCAAAAAATATTTTTCAACTGTCGCAAATTTTAATTGCGCCAGGGATTGCCTTTTCTACAGTAAATTATTCAAAAAATAATTTTTTACTGTCGCAAATTTTAATTGCGCCAGGTATTGCCTTTTCTATAGTAAATTATTCAAAAAATAATTTTTTACTATCGCAAGTTTTAATTGCGCCAGGGATTGCCTTTTCTACAGTAAATTATTCAAAAAATAATTTTCTACTGTCGCAAATTTTAATTACGCCAGGCATTGCCTTTTCTATAGTAAATTATTCAAAAAATAATTTTCTACTGTCGCAAATTTTAATTACGCCAGGTATTGCCTTTTCTATAGTAAATTATTCAAAAAATAATTTTTTACTATCGCAAGTTTTAATTGCGCCAGGGATTGCCTTTTCTATAGTAAATTATTCAAAAAATAATTTTTTACTATCGCAAGTTTTAATTGCGCCAGGGATTGCCTTTTCTACAGTAAATTATTCAAAAAATAATTTTCTACTGTCGCAAATTTTAATTACGCCAGGCATTGCCTTTTCTATAGTAAATTATTCAAAAAATAATTTTCTACTGTCGCAAATTTTAATTACGCCAGGTATTGCCTTTTCTATAGTAAATTATTCAAAAAATAATTTTTTACTATCGCAAGTTTTAATTGCGCCAGGGATTGCCTTTTCTACAGTAAATTATTCAAAAAATAATTTTCTACTGTCGCAAATTTTAATTACGCCAGGCATTGCCTTTTCTATAGTAAATTATTCAAAAAATAATTTTCTACTGTCGCAAATTTTAATTACGCCAGGTATTGCCTTTTCTATAGTAAATTATTCAAAAAATAATTTTTTACTATCGCAAGTTTTAATTGCGCCAGGGATTGCCTTTTCTACAGTAAATTATTCAAAAAATAATTTTCAACTGTCGCAAATTTTAATTACGCCAGGGATTGCCTTTTCTATAGTAAATTTTTCAAAAAATAATTTTTTACTATCGCAAGTTTTAATTACGCCAGGGATTGCCTTTTCTATAGTAAATTATTCAAAAAATAATTTTCTACTGTCGCAAATTTTAAATATCCCAGGGATTGCCTTTTCTATAGTAAATTTCTCACAAAATAATTTTTTACTGTCGCAAATTTTAAATATCCCAGGGATTGCATTTTCTATAGTAAATTCTCACAAAATAATTTTTTACTGTCGCAAATTTTAAGTACGCCAGGGATTGCCTTTTCTATAGTAAATTATTCAAAAAATAATTTTTTACTATCGCAAGTTTTAATTGCGCCAGGGATTGCCTTTTCTACAGTAAATTATTCAAAAAATAATTTTCTACTGTCGCAAATTTTAGTTACGCCAGGGGTTGCCTTTTCTATAGTAAATTATTCAAAAAATAATTTTCAACTGTCGCAAGTTTTAATTACGCCAGGGATTGCCTTTTCTATAGTAAATTATTCAAAAAATAATTTTCTACTGTCGCAAATTTTAAATATCCCAGGGATTGCCTGTTCTATAGTAAATTATTCGAAAAATAATTTTCAACTGTCGCAGATTTTAATTGCGCCAGGGATTGCCTTTTCTATAGTAAATTATTCAAAAAATAATTTTCAACTGTCGCAAATTGTAATTGCGCCAGGGATTGCCTTTTCTATAGTAAATTATTCAAAAAATAATTTTTTACTGTCGCAAATTTTAAGTGCGCCAGGGATTGCCTTTTCTATAGTAAATTATTCAAAAAATAATTTTTTACTGTCGCAAATTTTAATTACGCCAGGGATTGCCTTTTCTATAGTAAATTATTCAAAAAATAATTTTTTACTGCCGCAAATTTTAATTACGCCAGGGATTGCCTTTTCTATAGTAAATTATTCAAAAAATAATTTTTTACTGTCGCAAATTTTAATTACGCCAGGGATTGCCTTTTCTATAGTAAATTATTCAAAAAATAATTTTCTACTGTCGCAAATTTTAAGTGCGCCAGGGATTGCCTTTTCTATAGTAAATTATTCAAAAAATAATTTTTTACTGTCGCAAATTTTAATTGCGCCAGGGTTTGCCTTTTCTATAGTAAATTATTCAAAAAATAATTTTCTACTGTCGCAAATTTTAAATATCCCAGGGATTGCCTTTTCTATAGTAAATTTCTCACAAAATAATTTTTTACTGTCGCAAATTTTAAGTACGCCAGGGATTGCCTTTTCTATAGTAAATTATTCAAAAAATAATTTTCTACTGTCGCAAATTTTAATTACGCCAGGGATTGCCTTTTCTATAGTAAATTTTGCAAAAAATAATTTTTTACTGTCGCAAATTTTAATTGCGCCAGGGATTGCCTTTTCTATAGTAAATTATTCAAAAAATAATTTTCAACTGTCGCAAATTTTAATTACGCCAGGGATTGCCTTTTCTATAGTAAATTTTTCAAAAAATAATTTTTTACTATCGCAAGTTTTAATTACGCCAGGGATTGCCTTTTCTATAGTAAATTATTCAAAAATAATTTTCTACTGTCGCAAATTTCAAATATCCCAGGGATTGCCTTTTCTATAGTAAATTTCTCACAAAATAATTTTTTACTGTCGCAAATTTTAAGTGCGCCAGGGATTGCCTTTTCTATAGTAAATTATTCAAAAAATAATTTTCTACTGTCGCAAATTTTAATTACGCCAGGGATTGCCTTTTCTATAGTAAATTATTCAAAAAATAATTTTATACTGTCGCAAATTTTAATTACGCCAGGGATTGCCTTTTCTATAGTAAATTTTGCAAAAATAATTTTTTACTGTCGCAAATTTTAATTACGCCAGGGATTGTCTTTTCTATAGTAAATTATTCAAAAAATAATTTTATACTGTCGCAAATTTTAATTACGCCAGGGATTTCCTTTTCTATAGTAAATTTTGCAAAAAATAATTTTTTACTGTCGCAAATTTTAATTGCGCCAGGGATTGCATTTTCTATAGTAAATTATTAAAAAAATAATTTTCTACTGTCGCAAATTTTAATTACGCCAGGGATTGCCTTTTCTATAGTAAATTATTCAAAAAATAATTTTTTACTGTCGCAAATTTTAATTACGCCAGGGATTGCCTTTTCTCTAGTAAATTATTCAAAAAATAATTTTTTACTGTCACAAATTTTAATTACGCCAGGGATTGCCTTTTCTATAGTAAATTATTCAAAAAATAATTTTCTACTGTCGCAAATTTTAAGTGCGCCAGGGGTTGCCTTTTCTATAGTAAATTATTCAAAAAATAATTTTATACTGTCGCAAATTTTAATTACGCCAAGGATTGCCTTTTATTTAGTAAATTATTCAAAAAATATTTTTCAACTGTCGCAAATTTTAATTACGCCAGGGATTGCCTTTTCTATAGTAAATTATTCAAAAAATAATTTTCTACTGTCGCAAATTTTAATTACGCCAGGGATTGCCTTTTCTACAGTAAATTATTTAAAAAATAATTTTATACTGTCGCAAATTTTAATTACGCCAGGGATTGCCTTTTCTATAGTAAATTATTCAAAAAATAATTTTCTACTGTCGCAAATTTTAATTGCGCCAGGGATTGCCTTTTCTATAGTAAATTATTCAAAAAATAATTTTCTACTGTCGCAAATTTTAAGTGCGCCAGGGATTGCATTTTCTATAGTAAATTATTCAAAAAATAATTTTCTACTGTCGCAAGTTTTAATTACGCCAGGGATTGCCTTTTCTATAGTAAATTATTCAAAAAATAATTTTCTACTGTCGCAAATTTTAAATATCCCAGGGATTGCCTTTTCTATAGTAAATTATTCAAAAAATAATTTTCAACTGTCGCAAATTTAATTGCGCCAGGGATTGCCTTTTCTATAGTAAATTATTCAAAAAATTATTTTTTACTGTCGCAAATTTTAAGTGCGCCAGGGATTGCCTTTTCTATAGTAAATTATTCAAAAAATATTTTTCAACTGTCGCAAATTTTAATTGCGCCAGGGATTGCCTTTTCTACAGTAAATTATTCAAAAAATAATTTTTTACTGTCGCAAATTTTAATTGCCCCAGGTATTGCCTTTTCTATAGTAAATTATTCAAAAAATAATTTTTTACTATCGCAAGTTTTAATTGCGCCAGGGATTGCCTTTTCTACAGTAAATTATTCAAAAAATAATTTTCTACTGTCGCAAATTTTAATTACGCCAGGCATTGCCTTTTCTATAGTAAATTATTCAAAAAATAATTTTCTACTGTCGCAAATTTTAATTACGCCAGGTATTGCCTTTTCTATAGTAAATTATTCAAAAAATAATTTTTTACTATCGCAAGTTTTAATTGCGCCAGGGATTGCCTTTTCTACAGTAAATTATTCAAAAAATAATTTTCTACTGTCGCAAATTTTAATTACGCCAGGCATTGCCTTTTCTATAGTAAATTATTCAAAAAATAATTTTCAACTGTCGCAAGTTTTAATTACGCCAGGGATTGCCTTTTCTATAGTAAATTATTCAAAAAATAATTTTCAACTGTCGCAAATTTTAATTGCGCCAGGGATTGCCTTTTCTATAGTAAATTATTCAAAAAATTATTTTCAACTGTCGCAAATTGTAATTGTGCCAGCGATTGCCTTTTCTATAGTAAATTATTCAAAAAATAATTTTTTACTGTCGCAAATTTTAAGTGCGCCAGGGATTGCCTTTTCTATAGTAAATTATTCAAAAAATAATTTTTTACTGTCGCAAATTTTAATTACGCCAGGGATTGCCTTTTCTATAGTAAATTATTCAAAACATAATTTTTTACTGTCGCAAATTTTAATTACGCCAGGGATTGCCTTTTCTATAGTAAATTATTCAAAAAATAATTTTTTACTGTCGCAAATTTTAATTACGCCAGGGATTGCCTTTTCTATAGTAAATTATTCAAAAAATAATTTTCAACTGTCGCAAATTTTAATTGCGCCAGGGATTGCCTTTTCTATAGTAAATTATTCAAAAAATAATTTTTTACTGTCGCAAATTTTAAGTGCGCCAGGGATTGCCTTTTCTATAGTAAATTATTCAAAAAATAATTTTCTACTGTCGCAAATTTTAAATATCCCAGGGATTGCCTTTTCTATAGTAAATTTCTCACAAAATAATTTTTTACTGTCGCAAATTTTAAGTGCGCCAGGGATTGCCTTTTCTATAGTAAATTATTCAAAAAATAATTTTCTACTGTCACAAATTTTAATTACGCCAGGGATTGCCTTTTCTATAGTAAATTTTGCAAAAAATAGTTTTTTACTCTCGCAAATTTTAATTGCGCCAGGGATTGCCTTTTCTATAGTAAATTATTCAAAAAATAATTTTCAACTTTCGCAAATTTTAATTACGCCAGGGATTGCCTTTTCTATAGTAAATTTTTCAAAAATAATTTTTTACTATCGCAAGTTTTAATTACGCCAGGGATTGCCTTTTCTATAGTAAATTATTCAAAAAATAATTTTCTACTGTCGCAAATTTTAAATATCCCAGGGATTGCCTTTTCTATAGTAAATTATTCAAAAAATAATTTTCTACTGTCGCAAATTTTAATTACGCCAGGGATTGCCTCTTCTATAGTAAATTATTCAAAAAATAATTTTTTACTGTCGCAAATTTTAATTGCGCCAGGGATTGCCTTTTCTATAGTAAACTTTTCAAAAAATAATTTTATACTGTCGCAAATTTTAATTGCGCCAGGGATTGCCTTTTCTATAGTAAATTATTCAAAAAATAATTTTCTACTGTCGCAAATCTTAATTACGCCAGGGATTGCCTTTTCTATAGTAAATTATTCAAAAAATAATTTTTTACTGTCGCAAATTTTAAGTGCACCAGGGATTGCCTTTTCTATAGTAAATTATTCAAAAAATATTTTTCAACTGTCGCAAATTTTAATTGCGCCAGGGATTGCCTTTTCTACAGTAAATTATTCAAAAAATAATTTTTTACTGTCGCAAATTTTAATTGCGCCAGGGATTGCCTTTTCTATAGTAAATTATTCAAAAAATAATTTTCTACTGTCGCAAATTTTAAATATCCCAGGGATTGCTTTTCTATAGTAAATTTCTCACAAAATAAATTTTTACTGTCGCAAATTTTAAGTGCGCCAGGGATTGCCTATTCTAGAGTAAATTATTCAAAAAATAATTTACTACTGTCGCAAATTTTAATTACGCCAGGGATTGCCTTTTCTATAGAAAATTTTGCAAAAAATAATTTTTTACTGTCGCAAATTTTAATTGTGCCAGGGATTGCCTTGTCTATAGTAAAGTATTCAAAAAATAATTTTCAACTGTC